>CAWUFW010020946.1:0-135538 GCA_963921515.1 Calotriton arnoldi
CCGTGCTGGCGGATGCAAAAACCACCAGTTACCGCTGGCACGCAGCAGTCCACACGCCCGCCCAATTACGATGCGAAAAGCAGGCCAAACACCGCCGGCAAGCCAGCAACACCGTCCGCCATCAAAGTGCGCCCGTACACGTAGCGGCGCAGCCCAACTGACACACACCATCCGACGAAACACGTCCCGCCCGGCGTATAAATTACGATGCCGCAAACAAACGGCTCCCACGGCTAAGAGACACCGCACGTGAAAGAGAGGCGGTAACACGGACGCAGAGCACGGACAACGAAGAAGCGGCACCCCGGGCATGAATCCAGCACTGCAGGCCCTTCCCATGCTTCTGCTGATGCACCACCAAGGACGCAACGTACCGCGGAGACGCAGGTAGGCACACACACAACAAGTGCACGCAAACAGCGCACACAGTGCAAGGGCGGAAAAAGCGGACAACCCCCACCAGCGCGTGTACACTACACATCCACCATTGCATCCACATATGACACACATGCCAAATCCTAACACCGCGGAACACATGTGTACACACCACCTGGGACTAGGAACCAACCACCCCGTCACGGCCCCAAAGCGCCGATGACGCCGCCACACATGCGCACAACGCAGAGGCCAACCGCAGCGCCATGCATGCGTCGCACACAGACACAGGGACACAACCAAGCAGCACACACATCAGCCCCACCCCGAACGCACATGACACGTGACAGGCCTGCCACAGACATGTCCCCAACGCCCAATTCACGGACAACACCCAACGCCACACAACCGACGCACACATGTCAGTGAAGTCACGCAACAGCAGGACACACCCCAGTGTAACAAACATGGCGTAGCACACAGCGGCGGCAACACCAACTAGGAGAAGCAGGGCTCCCTTCGGGAAGAGGAACGCCAGTACCACACTGAAAAACCCATACCACCCTGCACATATGAACAAGACATATGAAACGGAACACCAAAGAGCCCGGGGACCGACAACAGGTGGCCCAAGAATAACATCCACACACAAGGCCCAACGCAGAGCGGAAAGGCAGCCTGCCGCCCACACAAGGGAGAGCAGACAGCACTGAATGACCTTCCATTCCAACTCCGAAACCACAGCCCTACGACAGAAGCCGGTGAATACAGCCATTGTCCAAGAATAGACCAACACAGGCATGCCGAGGAGACCGACCACAGGGCAGATAGCGCATATCACAGAAGCACACAACGGACGGGGAAGAAAGAAGAAAACACTCCCCATGTCGGCCACATGCAAGTTAATTGGAAGGAGTCACACAGCACTGACCTTGAACTGTCTGAGAAGCATGTGGGAAGAGGGCCCGTGTCCTCCAAACAAGCCAACAGAACACAAGTCCTGTCTCCCTACGACTACACAGAGCTCACAGCAACCCCGGAGCGTGCACATTGCAGACTGCACACACAGCCGGAGCACGCCATCTCAACGAACCGCTGCGAAATGGCAACCGCAACACACCTACCCAACTACGCCGAACAGCTCAAGCTGTACAAAACCAACACGATACATACATTGGGATGCGATCTCCTGTCCCTGCTGAACGTAAGTTACCGACTGACTTACCGCATCACATTGTTCAGCTGCGTCATGCCCGTCTTCTACTGTCGGAGGTGTCCCTACCAGCATCCCGTCGAGATATGCCTCTCCAACCCGGCATGTCTGAAGGCGGACCTGCTACCACTACTCCTCCCTCTGGACGCACACGACAGGGCCTGCTCTGCCTATGGGGGCATGGCGTATGTGGCCAACATCGCACCCGCACTGAAATGGGACCACTGTGCCTCCACACGACGGATCATCGAGAACAGCTACATCGAATGTCACCCAGCATGCCCCATCATGGTCCTCCAAGGGACAACTTACGAACAACACCTTGAGAGCCACCATCCGCTTCATTGGCTGGCAAACATGTACACCACCAATGACATGGAAGCCCTGCTGGACGGCATCACATACCTGACAACCTGTAAATACGTCGGACCACAACGCAGGTTCCCCGAGTGACCTATGAAGTCCAACCCCGCACCCATGCTCAGCTTCCGCACGGACTGGCCAGTCACCATCACAACAGCCATACCAAACGACCGGCAACTGTAACCACACCATCAACGACATCGCCATGACATCGGATATGACCGGGACATGCACACTGTTCCCCATCACATCCAGGAACACCGCATGCATCGTGGGAGGCAGTGGCATGGGCTCTGTGTATCGCACCCACATGGACGGAACTGCACGAACAACCAGGACACGACATGGATCCAGCGCACATGGACACACACACCGCTCAGTGGACATGAATAGGTCGCCTGGAGTCTGTGGGTGCTGCACCCCTCCCACCCCCGCCCCGGGAATCCCATACCAGGACCTTTGCATGGACGACAAGTGCATACAACAACAACACGACCCCAGTGACTGTGACATGTCCAGTAACCACCACAGTGCAACAACAAGTGGCACGCCGCTGCATGCACGCAAGCACATGCCCTGATGTCATCTCACATGCACGCGTGCATGAGGAACAACCGCAGCAAACCTGTCACATGGAACTGAGATGGACTGTGCCCATGATGCCGAGCGGTCTGGTAGGCTACATGTATACCGTCTGTGTCAAAGTCCGCAGCTCCGCAGCTATACGTAAATGTACATTAGCACAGCCTTGGCAAGCAGATGTAACTCTGAAGCCCACATGCAACAGCCAATCACATGTAACCCCACACCCTATCCAATTTGTAATCATGCTCAGTATATCCTCAACATGTATTCCGCTGCCAGTAGTGTCCACTATACTGCATCACAGAGGACAGAAGACTCAATATAATGTTTGAAACCAAAACTGTCTCCGCTGACTCATTTCACAAGTACGAATGAGAGAGGATGAGAGTATGTGAAGTACACGGCAGTCGTGACATGACCATGTAGTCCACTGATATTGGATGTCAACGCAAATGAGTAGCACTACTGTGGAAGACACACATGTGTCGTGTGAAGTCGTATGGACGCAGTGCTCAGGTGGGTGGGTGCGACGGGTAGATGCGCACATGCCAAGTTGGAGCACGCCGTGTTGGGAGGGGTCATGAACAGTACACCACCGCTTCCCTGGGCATTGTGAGAGGACACCTGTCGGGGGGAGTGAACACGTGTGTGCACAGCAGCCGGGCACACGTACAAAGCGGTACCAGGCGCACCTCAGCCCACCCTCTGTGGACAAGCTGGATCCTGTTGTGCGCCCGCCATGCCCCTTGACAAGGCACACACAGCCCCAGTCGACCAGGTGTAACCCCAACATAGTCAATCCGCACAGGCGATACAGGGCACGGGATGGCAGTGGAGCATGGTGTGTGAGAGGTCTCCTCGCGCTCCTCCTGGTCATATCACGCAGGCAATAGAACCTCAACGTCCAGCATGGCAAAAAGTCAAATGGAAGTGTAGGGGGACGCACCACAGCACGAGCAGCACTGACGTCACGGGAGGTGGCTCGCACCATCCCATCCATTGCCCATCATACCAACCACGCCACATGCCATTGCGACTAAGTGCAAGCGCGTGCGCCACCACCCCTGAGCCCTCCCCAGAGAGGCCAAAGAGTGAATGTGTGGGCCATCAGCCACAGACGGACGCGGCCTGGCCGCAAGGGCAGCCACAGCCACTGGGTGTCGCAGGTGGCGGATCCGGAAGGCGAAGACTGTGATGCATAGTCCATGCAGGCCGGGTCTCCATTTGGGGCACCACGCAGGTGGACGGCGTCCCGCCACACATCATACCCTGAGACAGCCCACTCGTGCAACTGGACCCACACATACACTCCTTGCCCTCTCTGGTGCGAGCTTGGGGCTGCCTGTGCAAGCGCTAGCCTCGCAGGTGAGCATGCATATTGGGGGGCGAGGGGAGGACATGAGGGCTGGGGCGAAGATGACTGTATCACTGTCAGTTAGTACAAGGGATGACCCAGATGTGGAAAGGAAGAGACGTGTCCCGTGTGTACTGCAACTAGTCGCCAATCCAACTACCCCCCATGTCCGGAATGTAAGCCCGCACCTAGGCCCGCCCATCCGCCACATCGAACATACCACCAGCACGACAACCTTCCCATTCGAAACACTGACTGGGGGTGGCGACCAGTGAACAATCATGTGTAGCCTACCCACGCGTACATGTGGGCCCTCCATGATCCATGTCACCTGCGGCAAAGACATGACATGCGCAATGAGGGAAGTGAGGAGAGCTGTCCGCCCCACGCGCAGAAGGTGCATCAGCTCCACAGACCCAGCAGCAAGTCCAGCAGGGGTCACATGTGCAGGGGCAGCTGTGCCTGGTGTGAAGGCACATGCATATAGACAGCACATCGACCAATGTGTAGTCTGCCCACATCCACAGTCCATCATCATGCGGACATAGGAATTGAACACAGGGCAACACATCTTAGTTGGTGCACCCACCGTGACCAACAATGCGCAATCATCGACGTACCCGCCCTGTGCATGGCCCCCACCCAACGGAGGCACATCCAGTGCCACCATCCCACACACACAAGCCTTCCACGGAACATGCTGTGTCCAATGGTCAGTACAGAGTCAGCGCCCATCTGGTGGATCCTGAACAGGAGACACATGCACACACATGCCAGCTCCCACTATGTACGTCTGCCACCTGGCACGTGCAATGTAACCTCTCACCTGTGACGTGTGACTGCAAGCACACAGCCATCTTGGCATGGGGCTGTCAATGTGGACACCAGTCAATGTTTCGGGAGCTGTGATCCGTACAGTGCTGTACATAGGGTGCAGTGCTGACACCTACTACTGTCTCATGTCCCCTCGTGCCACAGGTCCCACTTGTATTGGCCGCTCAGCCCGTGCCCACATCGTCGTCGTCGTGTGCCATACTCATCCAGCCTCGGAAGCAGTTCCATGCTCAGCAGACACTCATGTTGCCGTGGCGTTGCCGCTTGACGAATATGCAGTCAGTCCCCATCAGCACGCCCCGCAAGTCATTGGGGCCTAGATCCCCATGTGCATGCACATGGCAGTGGTATGTCTCACTTGCCATTGCCATTGTTGGGAGACCTGTGTAAGTGTATTGTGGCCGTGCCGTCCCAGCTTGACAGCTGGGCTGTGGCTCATGTGCTTGCTCAGTCATGTCAGTGATGTGTATGCGAAATTGCTATGTGCCGTGTTGCTTTGACATGTGTCCTCTGCCATTTACCCCAGGCGGAGACCGAACATTGACCGCCCATACCAATTGCTGGCGGACATGGACGATACAGAGGTTATCAGGAAGTTTCGGCTGGACAGGCCAACCCTGCATCGACTGTGTGCCATGTTAGAGCCCCATCTCCGTCCCCGCAGGGTGTATCCGACTGCTGTCACCCCCACGGCTAAGGTGATGGCCGCCATGCATTTCTTCGCCACTGGGTCATTCCAGCACACAGTGGGCAGTGGAGGAGGGATGTCCCAGCCCATGTTCAGCAAGGTGCTGAGGGATGTACTGGCAGCCATGATGCTGTACCGAAACAGGTACATCAGATTCCCCAGGGCTCGTGAATTGGCGGCAGTGAAGGGTGCATTCTATGCCCTTGGCAGAATCCCACACGTCGTGGGAGCCATTGACTGCACACATGTTGGCCTTGTTCCACCACAGGCCACTGAGCACCTGTACCGCAACAGGAAGCACACGCACTCCCTGAATGTGCAAGTGGTGTGCCTTGCGGACATGGTGATCACCCACGTGTGTGCCAAGTTTCCAGGCTCGGCCCATGACGCACACATAATGCGCAACAGCATCTTGCCACGACTGATGTCCAATATGCAACAGGATCGTGCCTGTATTGTCGGTGAGTATGTGGAGTGGTGTGGCGTGCTGGCTGTGCGATGCTGTCCCCTGTCCAGTTGGATTAGCAACGGTTCTCTGTGTCCCTCACACCCAGGTGACTCTGCGTATCCGAATGGGGCATGGCTGCTCAGTCCATTGAGGAATCCTCGCACCCCAGCAGACGATCGATACAATGAGGCACATGGGAGGACCAGACGTGTGGTCGAGCGTACCTTTGGCCTCCTCAAGTCCAGGTTCAGGTGCCTGGACCGCACCGGGGGTGCACTGGCGTACTCCCCACAGAAGGTGTGCCAGATAGTGGTGGCGTGCTGCATGCTGCACAATCTGGCCATTCGGAAGCAGATCCCCCTCATTGTGGATGACGGAGATCAACCAGGGCCCCAGCCCGCAGACCAGGACAGCTCGAGTGAGGTGGACAGCGGAGAGGAGGAAGCTGGTAATGTGCGGCAGCAGCTCATTGCCCGCTACTTCACTTAACGGTGAGTGTCCATGTACGACGGATGATGTGTCTGTATCTGTGCAGGTGTGTGTGTGCTGTGTCAGGGTGGCCGTATGTTCACTGCGTGCAGTGTGTCAACGCTCCATGGCCAGGGTAGTATGCCACTGTTGGTGACTGTGGCATTGTGCCCTATTGCTCTGTGCGATGTGTGTACATTGCTTGTAGTTGTTGACATGTACTGTGTGATGGGTGCGTGACACACTCATTGAATGTGCTCCTGTTCTGTCTCCCACCCCTAGGTCCCTACAGGCCCTCCGGATTCCATTGCCATGCCACGCATCAGGTGCCTTTCCGCCCAAGGTGGCCGTTGTATTCCGTACAAATAAAACACAGGGCACAAACAGCAGTTAGTGAAAAAGGTGCATTTATTCCAAACTGTGACATGTGATTGTGTGTAAGGTGATGACAAAAGTGGTGCGTGCAGTGACAATGAGCTGTCGGTCATGGCTGCGTGAAGCTCAGGGTGTACCCACTGGTTCTATGTCCATAGTCCAACACACACATGCCATCCAGCTGGCTGTGTGGAGTGGGATCGTAGAGCAAGTCAATGCAGTGGCTGGTCAAGGAAGGCTGGCGGAAGGCTGGCTGGCTGCCTCACTTGCAACTGGAGCGTGCGAAGTCCTCCCGGGAGATCTGTTTCCTCTTCGGACGGCCCCTTCCACGTTTGGGAGGGGGTATGTGGTGGCGACCTGCTGGTGGTGGGTGAGGTGTGCTCACTGGCTGTGGACGCAGGGGAAGTGGACACTGCTGCCCGACCCTGCGCCCTAGCAGGTGGTGGCGGAGGTGGTGTTGCTGGCCTTGCCTGTGACCCCACCGCCACCACCAGCTGGCCCATGAGGTCCACGAGTTGGTCCATACGGGACACGAATTGGCCCATATGGGCGTCCATGGACCTCAGCACCCCCAGCACCTCCCGCGTGTCTGTAGCAGACCTGACCCATTGTTCTTGGGCCTCCTCATAGGCCCCAAGGACTCTGGCCATTTGAGGCAGGGCATGGCTCCCAGGGGAGGCTGGCGTTTCCCTGACCCTGCTCCTCCTACCAGTCCTGCTGCCACCGGCCTGCCCACTAGCCACATTGCACACCACGGTCCTCGCTGTGGCTCCCAGGGTGGATCCAGTCGGGCCGGGCCACCACCTGCGCTGGGGCTGGTGCCAGCGAAGACGTGGTGGTGGTGGTGGTCGGTGCGGCGATGGTGGCGGTTGCGGCAGTGGTAGTGGCCGCAATGACCGTGGGTGTGGCCGCAACGACAGTGGCAGCAGGGGGCTGGGACTGTTCAGCATCCCTGGATGATGGGTTGGTGGGTAGGAGGGGTCCTGGGGAGCGGCTGGGCCCTGCCACACCAGATGGGCCTGCTTGGTGGTCCGTGTCCGAAGAGGAGGACAGATCCTCCAGATCCGTGTGTCCTCGTTGGGGGCTTGTGGGCTGGCTGTGCTGGCTGCTGTCTCCATCCCCAGCATCCGGCAGTTCGTCACCTGTGGAGAGAATGAGATTTGTTATTGTGTTGCACCTGGCGAAGTATGTATTTGTCGTCTGACATTGGCAGTTCGTGCAATCTCGTACATGGGTTTCCCGGAGGCGAGTGTGTGGCTGTGGCATCTGTAGTTGTGTGTGCTAGGCAATGGGACTGTGTGCTGTGCACATGTGGCATGGGACGGATTGGCCATGCCGATGGGTGTGTTGCTGTGCCCCTACTCATTGTGACTCTGGTGTATGCGGGCTCCTGGCCCATCCTGGGTCTGGTTTGTACTTTGCTTTTGGGGTTCATATGGAACGCTTAGGCACCCATATGGCAACATGGGGGCCATGCCCCAGATTCACATTTGGGAGGGGATATGCTTTTGGGGTACATGCTGTAAGCCATGGGTGCCGAACGTGACATGTGTTGTGGCAGCATGACAGTGCATGGTTTGAGGTGTGTGCATGCTTGACATGGCCTGCATATTTGCTGTCTGTTGTGATTACTGGACATGGCATTGGACGCATCGTTATGAGTGAGTGTTGGTTGTGTGCCAGCCAACGTATTGCAGTTGTCCCATCTCCTTGGTGTGCGTGCTGCCCTGTGCCATGTGCATCACTGCAGTGCTCGGGGGGGCCCATGTTGTGTGTTGTTGTTCACAGTGTGTCGTGCGCTTCATTGACTTCTGGCACATGGTTGGTCATGGGCATGTGTCTTAGCGTGACTGCTGTATATGTGGCAGCTGTGCGGATGACATGCCTTTCATGAGACTGGGGCTGACGGATGGGATGGATGGTATGTTGTATGTGCATGGTGTGTCTGTGTGTTTGATGGGTTCAGTGGTGTTCGTGTGCATTTATGTAGTTCCGCTCTGTTGCGTCTAGTGTTGTTTGTCTTACATAGGCGTAGTTGTGGGGTGTGTGGTTGACAGGCAGTAGGGGCTACATGGACTGGACTTCAATGGTGTTTCGGTTGTGTGTGATGGGTTGCACAGTGGCTGCCGTGTGGTACTATGTTCAGTGTGGCTTGTGCATGCAGACGTGGCTCCTTGGGTGTTGCTGTGTTTGTGATGGGTCATGTGGGGTGTGAGTCTGTTGTTCATGTCCGTGTGCACATTGTTCACTTGTTCGTGACGGTGGGCGGTGCTGCGTGTTCGTCTGCTACGTGACATGTCCCATGTGTTGGTCGTGTTACGGCCCTCATGCCTCCAGTAATCCAGCCCTGTCCAGTTTCCCACCTGCAGGTTGTTCGGGCGTGCACTGTACTGGATGCCACATGGTTCTAAGCGGGGGTGCTCCATGTTGCAGGTCTGTGGGGGTGGGGGGTGTTGTGGGTCGTGGGGGTGGCTGGACACCCACTGACGCCGATTGCTGTGGACCGTGATGTCTGCCTTTCGGCTGTCGTTGTGCACTGCGGTGGCTGACACGTGGCTGTGGGGGATGCTCCTCCTTGCTGTGCTGTGGGACTGGGGCCTGGTGTGTGTTGTACTTGGGCTGTCCACCCTCCCACCCACTGCACTTTGTGTTCCTGCCACTTACCTGTTACTTGTCGGTTAGTGCAGCTGTGGCGGACACATGGGTGTGGTGGGTGCTCGTTGTGGCGCTTCTGGCATATTTGTGGACCTGTTGGTGGTTACGTGGCTGGCTTAGTGTACACATGTCCCCACGCATTTTACAGTTGTTCGGTTTGGGCTGTGTGTGGTAGTGTCTGTTGCATGTGTGTGTGATGTGTTGTGTATTGTGTGCTGGACATGGGGGTGTTTGTCCCTGGGAGCTGTGGCATGGTGGTAGTGCATGTGAGTACATAGCGGTGTGCTGGTATACATTAGTTTGTACTTACCAGCCTCCACTCCCCTGCTAATCCGGCGAGGATCTCCGGATGTATTACGACTCGCACCTTCTCCTCCCACGCTTTGAAGGTCTTAAAGAGCGCGGGATTCCCTCCGCCAGTGACGGCAGCCAGCTCTCTGTTTTTGCCCTCCTTCTTCTTGACCAGGCTCTTTACGTCATTCCAACGTTTGTTAATCTCGACTCTGTTCCTGGGCAGGGTCCCGACTGCATTGACCTGGTCTACGATCCGGTTCCACATTCTGTTTCTGGTGGCTAGTGGTGTGTGCTGGACCATGTTCCCATAGATTTGTGGGTACACCTTGATGATCTCGTCGACCATGACCGTCAGCTCCATGGGCGTGAACTTGGGCATTCTTTGTGGTGCCATGATGTTTGTGGTGCTGGTGCGGTGTGTGTTGTGTAATGTGCAGGGGGTTTGTGGTGCCGGTGTTTGGTGGTGGTGGTGGTGGTGGTGGTGGTGGTGTTTGGTGGTGGTGGTGGTGGTGGTGGTAGTGATGTGTGCGTTTCTGTGGTGTGCTGCTGTCCTTGCTGTGTCACTGTGTCCTCTCCTCTCCTCTCTGGTTTGCAATGTAGCAAGGGGTTGTGGTCTGTGGGAGTGCTGCTTTTGTACTCACCTATGTGGGTGTGTCCTAATGGTCTGTTGTTTTCAGGTGTGTTGTGTCTGGGGTTCTGGCCTTTGTATTTTTCAATTGTCCGGGGGGTGTTTTCGGGATGTGTACTGTGCTTGTGTATTTGTGCGTGCCTTGCTGTGTGGACTTGTTGGCCATGTTGTGTGCTATTGGTTTTGTGTGCGGATGGTTTCTGTGCAGGTACGTTGGCGCCATGGCTTCTGCCGTGTCGATTCTCATCGGCGTTGTTTGCGCTGGCGGGCGGTATATTTGTGGTTTTTCCGCGCTCATGTCGGTGCGATCGTAATTTCACGTGCGGTGTGTCGGCCGTGAGGGCGGGCGGTTTGTGTTGTCGTGCGTGTTTCCGTCCGTGGCGGGCGGTTTGACTCCGACTCGGACGTTGGCGGGTGGTATTTTGTGTGCTTTTTCCGCCGATGGCGGTATTCGGTTTGTGTAATCGTAATGGCGTGGTCGGTGTTCAGGCGGTGTGTGCGGGCGGATTTTTGCCGCTTCCATGCCTGGCGGCTTTATTTACGCCGGGTATCGTAATGGGCCCCTTAGTTAACTATATTTTAAACATCGATATTTTGTACTCGATATTTTAGTACTTACCTGTTTGTAGATAGGGACCCGATATTGTGTCCCTCGATATTTTGTACTCGATATTCTGGACAGTCGATATTCTGTCCCTCGATATTTAGTCACTGATCCCCTCCTGGAACTTCTCTCATGGGACATTCAAGAGTTACATTTTCTGCTTCTCTTACTGGACGTAAATATATTTCTTTTGCAGCTGTTTCTTCTTTCTTCCTCATCCATCTACCCTTCCATCTCTCCACGTCTCCCTATTTTCTCAACACAACCATTAACTCTTTTATCTGCAGTCGTCTACCAGATGTATTCATATTTTCTATATCCTTTTCAGTAAAATCCACTCTATATGTCTTCTGCAACACTTTTGATCTTCCCATGTCTACTCCTAATTCATCTGCAGCTTCTACTAACCTCTCATGTAGATTTCTCGCTTTCCAAGTAATACTCTTACACAGATATATCAGTTCATCATCCTGATAAGTCTTTAGCCTATCTGGACTTATGGTCCCAAGGATAATTTCTTCCAGATCTACTCTCAACTTACACACATCTATAGGTTGAGGCTGTGTTTTTCTCCTTTGTAACCCTTTCACCCAATCATCTAACTCTTCAGTTGTTGGACCTATTGAAACTTCACTTCTGGGGATTTCCTCCAGCTCTATTCTTTTTGGCTGTAACTGCATTACTCCTCTAGGTGTTTCATTTACTGTTAAATTAGTCAGAGGTGTTAACCTAGTAGCTGTAGTGGGTTGTTCACTTTGAACGCATTCAGTGTTAATTCTACTGCTAACTGATGTTACTGCAGAATTTAGTGGGATAGTCAAGGAAGGTTCATGGATAAGTCTATTTTCAAATATGGGTATTGCTGGTCCTATAGTTACTGGCACAGTTATTGCATCTATCTTCATATTCATCTGATTTAATTTCTCAACTAACTCTTTGGTTTTTATTGCCAATTCTACTTCTTCTTCCTGCACTACATCACTTACGGTTGGAACTAGTGTCGTTTGAGGTGTCATTGGGGTTTCCATTGATGGTGCATTTGGTGTCACCATCGTCGGACTTTCCTGATAAGGAGGTGGTCGTTTAACTAATATATCTTCCAATAGTTCATCATCAGATTCATTCGGATTATATCCATAACCAAATGGCTCTAAATGTTTCCTTTTCTCCTTGCATTTGCTTCCTGCAGTCTCTCCTACCGTTAAAACCGGATACAATCCTTCAGTTATCTCTCCATTTCTCCATCTCTTCATTCTGTCCTCATGTCTTTCATCATGAAATCTGCCAAACATAAATCTATTACTTCTGCCACCTCTATGTCTTTCCCTTTCATACATTTCATCTTCCCATTCTACTAATGCTTCAAACTGTGTTGGTCTGGGTCTTGGATCTAATGCTATCATCTTGTCTCTCAAATTGCGCAAAACTGCCAAATTAAAAGAACCATGCGCTGGGAAAAAGCTAACACACCATCATTCTTCGTATATTCTACCCAATTTTCTAGCCAAATGCATGTGTGATAACCATATTTCAACATCATATAAGTCGCTGGTGTCTTTGGTGGAGGGATAGGAACTCCTCTCATTATTACGGGTTTGTCTTTTTTAAAGAATCTTTTAATTTTGCCAAACAAAGTCAATTTCTCCTGTCTTGGTTGTTCGAAATAAATTTTTGCTAATTATCAACAATTTCACTCAAATCCAAATCTTTGTCAACACAATGCGCTATAATTCACCAATCGGATTCCTTTGCTTTCCTAGGCACCTGACCAATGTCAGCGCGACACACTCTAATTCTTCCAATCAGAGCTTTCTACGTCTCTGCTATCCTGTCCAATACCAGCGCGGCTCACACCAACCGGCCAATCCGAGCTTACCTTGCCTCCGCAGTCTGACCAATGCCAGCGCGGCTTTTTGTGACGTCAGCCTCTCCTCTTACTGCTGACCCTCCCTTTACAAAAATTATCGGCACTTTTCTAAGTTCTTTTTCTTTACAATAACTTATTAGTCACAACATAAAACAATACCACATTGTCCGTTTACTAAATAAAGGATAGTTTTTCACTTAAAAGAATATTCCTTTCAATACGGGCAAGTATAACAATTCCGCTATCCTTCCCTTCATCCAAGCTAGGGGAGGACCTGTTACTTCCTTAGGGATAAGGGCAAAATTTCACAAGAGGACCTTTTGTTGGAAAGAAGGTCTCGCTACTCTTCTGGGGATAAGGCCAAAGTTTCACAGGTGGACCCTTCGCTATCTCACTCCTTTTCTACATACATGCTAAATTGTCCCTAAGATAACACATGAATGTTATCACTAATTAAACAGACAATGCATCTATTCCCGTGTGATTTCACTTCTCACACTTTTCTTCTGCCTTATTTCAGGCTAACTTTTACTGCCGGCTTCCCGGATACCCTTCTTTACCTGTGTTCCAAAAACTACATAAAACACGACACTAACTCACTTTACATAGAATGTTAAACATATAATCAATAATCAATAAATCACCAAACTAATCAATAATAACCATCATTCTGCTACCAGAAAAACTGATCCAGCGCAACCCCTAATTCACGATCCAGGGACCAAGAATATTTCTTCACACATAAACCACTTACCAAACAACGGGGCCCATCACACATTACCCATAATTGATCCCTGAAGACGGGCGCTGGATTTAGGGGGGTTAATTTGTCAGTTTATGTACTATACTATACTTCACATTGATAACAATATATATTCCTAGCTTTTCTTAATTTCAACTGTCCTCTTTTGGTCGATGGGCCATTAGTTGACGAGTTGATGGTGACTATGATTAACTAAACAGTTTAATACTTTAACTAATTAACCACAGAGTCGTTTATTCGGTTAATAATTTTATCTTATTGAAATTTTAAATGCTCATAATTCAGATTATCAGTGCACACACAAGATCACATACAAGAGAACAAATTATCAAGCAATGTAATCAAAATGAATCATTTGCATCGACATCAAAGCGTGCGTAGGGAATGGGGAGAGAAGGTGCAGCATATTACTTTGCAGAAATATATTGCAAAATTAAAGCATTTAAGGAGGGTGATACCCACCAAAGAATCAGGGAAACCACTTCCTTGGTCGAGGTTGTGGCAAGGGGTCCCCAAAGATAGGCTCAGAGGACAAAGTTAACAGGACAGAATGCAGCTAAGTCTTGCAATAAACTAACAGACAAAAGATAATCTCCCAAGTCTATCTACCTTTGATCTAGTCCTCCTCGTACGCAGTCTCCTCCCAAGCACTCCCGCAACGTTCTCGTACCTAAAGTGCTCTCTGACTCTGTGCAGGTCCGCTCTCTCTGTCTTGGTGCGCTTCCCTCTCGATGTTCTAGATGTTCTCTGCGTTCTCTATCTCGATGCTCTGCTCTCGATACTCTCTCCCTCGATGTTCTGACACACCCCTAATTGGGATATCAATTATACCCTGATGCCTAGCTCACTATTTTACAATGTTGCAGTGTCAGTAGAAACGTGGCCTGTGATTGGTTGTCACGAATCATGTTAGGGTCTCCTCATACAGTTCTCCCTGCAAATCCATCCCATACCGGTTCTAACAAAGAAGTATTAAGGATAAATACATTCGTATACTACTAATATCAATAGTTATACATTTTGCAACATTCTCATATTGTGACATCCGCTTCACATTCAAATTGCACGTAGCGATGGCAGTTCCCACAGTTGCTGTCGCGTCTTGGCACATAAACAATAGGACACAGGTCAACATGGCCTTCACACGGATTACATCAGCTGGTGCACTCTGCAGTTCGTAAGCAGGCAAAACATTTCAGCGCATGCGTCTTCCGTACAGATCAAGACAACCACATGCTGGTTCGGACAAGAGGCCATTTTCATGCAGGCCCAATCTCGTAAGTAAATAAACACAAAAGAATATTAATTCATGAAATGAAACCCATAATGGTTACCTCCCACCATGTCTTAATTCCTAGCAAAAGCTATTAATTTAAAGCAACCTTTTCGTTATTTGTGCACAACATGCAAAATGTGCAATGTACAACATAGCATAAACATGCATTAGTACGATTTTTCAAAGTGCAAACAGTTAATATGTGCTCATGCCATCATGGGTTAGTATATTAAATAAAATGCGTTTGCCCCATGTGTGAATGTGTGCATACAGGGTTGGTTAGTTCATGCAGTCAATACATTATTATGGGGTTGCTTAATTTCATGAGGATGTAATTTGCAAACCTCACTTCATCACACCATATAAGTAGAATTACATACATACATTTATGAATAATAGGTCCAGGGCTTTAAGTAGGATGAAAAAACTGGGGGGGTCTCTCAAAGGGGCGTGACCGATTTAATTAAGGGCGTGGTTTAAGAGCATATAAGCTGAAAATCTGTGCTTTGCATACAGTGCCGCCCGACTGGTATTTTGCTACTTCTGTCATTGCATCGAGATATGTAATACAACAAGTAACATCACACCCACAACAAGCCAGGACTATTGGCTTTGTCAATGGTTAGTTGCATAAGCTAAATAAGCAACAACCTTGGCTTCCGAGTATAGCGTATTGAAAATGCTTCAGTTCTGAAATGGTGTGACTGTGAAAGAACTACAACAAGTCTCTTTGAAGACAGTGAAGAGCGGTATTGCTGCAGAGTTAAGATTTATTTTTTTCCTCCTGAGGGTGAGGCGAAAATGGAGAGCCCGATCAAAACTAATGGCTGCAATTCCTGCAGGAATGATACTCTGGGAACATATGCAGATGCTCCCAGTATTCTATACTATTACTCTCTTCGGTTATACATCTGTGGTATAGGTCATGCTACTTAGGTCTCGCTTACACAGCACATGCGCTGTGCTGCAATATGTATTGTTTACCATTCATTGGGCTTACAATCTGCCCACAGCATACCATTAGTTGTTTTTGTTGTCACTCTCATTTGCAATCTTTTGATTGCCTACCTCCTGTAAACTGCCCTTCCTTTTTAGGGTCAAGCCTGCGAGTCCATGTGTTATGTTTCATATGGGTACCCCAATATAGGCTCAGGTAGCAACCTAACCTCTCACCTATATTTCCCCTGCCATTTCACTACATAACGGTTCTTGGGACTGACCTTTTACCTAGTTATGGTACTGCTAACAGGACGTGGGGTTTTCCCTGAAAACTAGCCTCATCTATTATGCATGAGGATTCTTGGAAACTCAGCAAGACTACCATATCCTGCATAATAACTATGTATAAGGGTCATTCCTTCAGTCATCCTAAGTCCGACATGACACAGCAAGGTAGATCCCCTGAGGGTATCACTTTGGGTATATAAACACCATATATTTGCTGAAGCAAGGAGAGGAGAAAAAGGACTTCCATGCTGATACACTGACGCAAGACACTGAAGTTCCTGCACGCAGACACTCCAGCTCGCAGTGGTCTGACATCCCTTGCAAGGTGTCCATTTCAAGACCAAGATGGGGTCCCACAGTCTCTCACTTCAGGTAATGGGGTTGACTTTATCCTAGGGGGATTCTTGGCTTTACACCTACATACATGCTTGGTACACTTAGGTACATCTGGTTAGAGTCGCATCATAGGAGTACGCATTATTACTGTCATGTATTTTTATACCTGCCTGTATTCATTGTTTTAGCACTATGGTAGAAATCTACCATCCTTTTACTCTGTTGGTGATTATAATCATTTATATCTGTGTCTGTCTTATGGTTGTTTCAGCACACCTATTTTACACTAGAATGACGCTGGTTCAATAAATGCTTATTGAAAAACGTCCCCACAGTTTATTCTGTGTATCTCTCTGAGACAAAGTGAGCATGAGTGACTGAGCGAAAAGTACTGTACTGTTTCCATGATCCCTGATGGGACAGAGTTGTCATGTTCGATAGTTGCCAAGAACTATTCTCTCCTTGGTAAGAGGAGTTTACAGTGGCACTGTGAGCTAGCTGGTATACAGGCAAACATACCCGGTGGGGGAGTCTAAAATCAGACTGAACACCAATCCTACAGTCTATGTTGTCTAAACGCGCTGATCCTATATAGGTTTATAGGAACTTCACGACACATGCCCTAGCGCATGCGTCTCACTTACGAGGCACTATTGTATACAGAAAGGGCTTCGAGCACATCCATTGCTTACCATTTGTTGGCTTCAAGTCACTCTTCTTGACAGTCTCCTTAATTGGCCAGTGCAGGCCAAATGCCACTTCCGATCACTAGAGTGGAGCAGGAACCAAGCACAGATTGATTCAAGTTAATCCGTGCCCGTCCTCTGCTCTCAACATGATTGAGGTACTATTTCTTACCTCTTCCTCTCCCCCTACCTGTTGCTCCCTCTATAGTACTTGCACTTTTTTTCTTGTTTTTCTAGTGCGATCTTCCCATTCGTCTCCCAATTCTCCCACGTTGTAGTGCTTCACCCTTTCCCCTTTGTATTACTTGCCCCGCCCTTCCTCCACCCGCTATCCATCTCGGTTTGCCCTCACCCGTAATAACAAAACAAGCACTGGCAAAGCCAATAAGTCTTGCCTATGCAAGATGTATTGACTTTGTCAATGTTTTTTTAGCCATGTTGGACAGCAACATGGCTGCTAAGCAGCATGGCTGGCAGTAAAAAATAAAAATGCTATGATGCGGTCAATGCTGCCCGTGTCAGAGAGCTATTTTGTTCTTCACTTTCAGCCATGTTGTACAGCAGACGTGCTGTGGAAGACAGCAAACAAAACATTGACAAACCCAATAGATCTCGCATCGGCAAGATCTATTGGCTTTGCCAATACTTCTTTGCTCCTCCCTGGAGCATGGACAAAGTATATGTGTTCTTCCTCGTCTTTTTGCAACACACTATATATATTGTTTTATAAGCGATTCGGGATTATTCCTGTACGTGCAATGTGCTTTTCTACTTTTAACACAGGCATACATACAGCTTCGTATTTATGTTGCTTTCATCCTACCTGCTGTATCTATTGATGCTTAAGTTACACACACAACTGTACTACTCTATGCCTCTCTACGCCTCTCCAGTCCACTTTATTCTACGCTGCTCCACTGTAGTCTACACCGCTCCATGCCACTCCACTCTACTCTACGTCACTCTACTCTACACCACTCCACTCCATGCCACCCCACTCTACTCTAAGCCACACCACTCTTCCCTTTGACACTCAACTCTATGCTACTTAACACCACTCCACACAATGCCACTCTACTCGATGCCATTCTATTTGATGCTGCTTTTTGCCACTCTACTACACACTACACACTACGCCACTCTACTCCGCACCACTCTATGCAACTCCACTCTACTAGACACCACTCTATGCCAATCCACACAAACCCACTCTATGCCCCTCTACTCTATGCCACTCTACTCGAACCCACTCTAAACTAATCTACTCTATGCCACTCTACACCACTGCAGTTTGTACCACTCTACGTCACTCCACTCCATGTCACTACATTGTACGCCACTCTGTGCACTTTACTCTATGCCACACTACACCACTCTACTCTACACTACTCTATGCCACTCCACTCTACTCTACGAAAGGTGCCTTTTGAGATGTGAGTGCATACTGAAAAACATGACTTTTAAAACTAGGATAACAAAAAAGAAAACCCCAATACATAAAAAAATAGAATAATTTTCCACTTAGAAGGAAGAGGAGATGGTGCTGCGCATTACCACTTCACCTATCTTCCTCATTACACTTTTATGCTTGATGTGAGTCCTGACCTAGAAGACAGGTAATTCACTTGCACCAATGCTTAATTTAATTTCATTCTACTGCACTCTTCTTCGTGAATGCAAAACTTCTTTTCTAAGCACGTAACAGTGTCTTTTGTCTGTCTCCTTCCAGTAATTTGTTTTGGTTTTTCTTCATGCTATGTCACCACTGCCAGTAGTGTGTGCCAACCTACTGTCCATGGCCTTACTTTAACCAGCATGAGGCAGGAGCTGGCACTGCATGTCTTGCGTTTTCAGGCTTACCTGGGAGGCATGTTGTGCTTTCAGTGGTACATCTCGTATAGTACTGTCTTTACAGTTAAGCCCATTTATGATTATTATGAAGAGTAGATAGGGTAGTGCAGGGCTTAGATCCACCCACCTGGAAGTGTTTTGTTTGAAATTGGTACGGTTGCTCTTTGCAAGGGATGGGAGTTTGCTCATTCGTGTAGCTTGGGCAACAGTGGGGGGCAAGGAAGTGCAAGTGAAGAGCATTTACTTCAAGTTTTCTTGGATCATAGCTATTTTGGTGTTTCATTGTTAAAATGGAACAGGTTGACTGTAAGCATCTCCTAAGCAAGGGCATACTGAAGTGATGTCAGCATGTGGGCATTAGAGCAGGTAGACTAGCTTCATCTCCTTGACCTGTTTGAGCTGTATGAAAAGTTATACAAAGCAATTGCCACCTCTTTGAGACTCGTCTCAGACCAGAGAACTGTAATCCTATAAAATCGTATGGCTCTGGACTTTGTCCTGGCTGCCAAGGGTAAGGTTTGTGCCCTGGTAGGGGCAGATGTTGCTCCTATCTACCCAACACTGTTCTCAGTATTCACACGCAAATAGATAACATTAGGTAAAGTGTGAAGGATCAACACAAAATAAAAGATGGGTTTAATTTAGGCAGGTAGAGTATCTAGTCCTGGCAGAGAGACTAATTTGGTGGGTTTGGTTTGAAAATAATTGGAATACTACTTACTAGTTTATTACCTTTTTTTTCTCACTTTCTTATACAGATCTGTATGTGTGTCATTCATCGCCTTAATAACAATAAAGGATTTTCCCCCTATCCTTCCCACTCACTATTCCCAGATGCGAGGGTGGTACTGATAGAACCTTGATTATCAAACCGAGAAATGTATTAACGTAAATGAACTAAGGCATGAAGTCAGTAGCTTTATATCCATAGAATTACTCTAAGAGCTGCCCCTGGGGATGCAAAAGGGAGAGCTTGGGAGACTGCTTCCATGTAATCTTACATTACAGTTATAGCTGCCACCATTTTGTTTGCATTTGCTAACCACCGTTGTACAAGTGATGCTGCTTCTGACGTGTTTAGCCTCGCTCATGCTTGCCAGCTGTAAGCGAGAACTCACAAGTACTCAACTCAGCATCTAGAAATGTACATTTCATGTGTCTTTTTTTAAGGCTATTGGCACCTTTCTCATAAGAATGGTGTACACCTCCATTGGTCTGTTTCAGTTTGTCACGTGGCCTCCGTTGGTGCTTGTGTGCAGAGATTTATAAAAACTTCTTGTATTTAGAGGGGACAGCATTAGATGCTCACTGTGGTCAAGGAGCAGCCTTGCATCTTATGATGGCACAATACCATGTTTTTTCTTAAGAAATGTGCTCAGACATCAAGTAAGCATGTAAGATGAACTTGATTGACACTTTCTATTTCAGGTCTCCCTACTTCAAGAACACCTATTACTCACATTTTTCTATACCCCATCCCTTATAGTTTCTCCCTTATTTCTATTCTTACAAACATTCAGCCTTCTGTAATTTTGGTGATGGAGTTAAATGGTGCATGTTATTTAGGGCAAGTGTTGTTGAGATACTGCAGTCTTGCAGTAGGAATATTAGTATGATGTTGTTACAGCTTTGAAGTTGGGATTTTGCAATGGGAATATTGTAGTGGAAGTGTTGTCATTGTACTTTTGTGATGGTGCGAGCTAGAGACTGAGGAGACCATAGGTCGAGCAGGGCACAGTGGGCAGCAATATCTCAACTAGTTGAATGCTATTTCTGCTCTCTTTAATGCTACAACAGCTGTCCAAAAGCAGACATGACAAACACATGGCTATTGTGCTTTCATCTGGCAACCTCTTTCAACAGATGATGGTGTAACTTGGACGTATATTTACACCATTAGAATAGTTTCTATCAGACTGGTAGCTAAAAGCATAACCTGGAGCCATATTTTCACCATTAAACTAGTTTGGTCTGAATTACAGCTAATTACATAATCTCACCTTATATTTACACCGTTAAAATGCTTTGATTTGAATGATCATCGCACCATAAAGGCCAAGTTTAAAATGAGCTCTAATGTCAGAGGTGCATAAAACAAAATGTAAATTAGGGCATTTTTATATCCTCCAATTTCCACACTTCCTCCTCAATACTACAATAGCACCACAAATAAAGACACATCCCGTTTAGCTAGCGCTACAACTCTGTCATGCGGAGTGTATGCTGTACCCTGTGCCCCAATTTGATTTACCTGGTAAACGGTGAAAGTATTATAGACTGCATTGTTTCAATAGATGTCAGTTTAGTGACTACATGCAAATACAACTCAACGTATATATATATATATATTTAATTACATCCTTTTACATTTACAATTCGAGTAATTCTTATGCATTGGATGTGGTACAATTAAGTTTACATGTGATATTGGATCAAAAGGTAAAGTCTGAACATCCAAATTTGGAGAATAGAAGGTGTCCCTTATGATTCATAAACATATAGTGATGTTAACTATATAGAGTGACAAAGGCATACCAATTATCGTAAAGACATTAACTAGTGGATTCTGAGGGGTGTTTTGATATATATAAATAAGATAGCAGAGAAAGTCCCATGAACACATTCTAGTGGTGTGATAGTAGACTTGGTAATGTTTTATACAGAGATGAGTATAGCAGATGCTAACACCAGGTGATCAGATCTGATCACGTGATTAAAGATGGAGGACTGTAAAAGAAGGAAAGAAACTGTTTTGGACACTCACTATCTGACCGTGTTGCAGGGTAAGCCTTCTGTAGGTACTCTTTGTTGTTGGATTAACTTGAACATTTCCCAAGCGGATGGTGTTGCTGGGGTCCCTCTCCATCATCCTGTTCCACTTATGGCATGGCCTCCTCATGGGCTGAGTTGAAGGGAGGAGGGTGTGGCTGAGATCTTTTCTATTGCTAGCTGGATGGTTACTAATAATTTTGTTCACAATCAAAAATTAATGGTGGGTGGTTCTTGCTCTGTGTCCTTTGGTAAAGGGTTTTCAGAGCAGTTCAATATTGTGGTCTTCTTGTGCTTTGTCTGAGTAAACTTCATAGTCATTCCATGCCATGTGTTGTTTATGGTGTGTTATTACTGTTTGGTACGTCCTCATGTTTTAGGACTATGACAAGAAAGGCAGGTGAGGTGGCAATGTCCTGATTACTTACCAGTAATCTTCATAATTCCAAGTGATGTTATCCTCATACTCATTCCAGTCCCTCAGCTTTGCCTTCCCGTATCTCTTCCTTGATATCTACAGGCTATTCTCTACTAAGGGGAGGAGTTTTATAGCCAAAAAGGGGAGGCAGGGTAGAAAAAGAAAATATTAGCACTGGTGGCAATTAAATTACCTGTCTCCTAGGCGAGGACTCACCTTATGCATCAGGACTGTGATGAAGTAGGTGGGATTTAGAGTAATGTGTATTACGCACTTTAAAAAAACGTTGTGGCAACCCAGCGTTTGTACATAGGTAATATTGGAAAGTACTTTTTGGGTGGTTCACTTTGTTGCAACAGCGGCTGCCTTGCATGTTGTATAAGAGCTTTATAAGAAATAAGCCCACTTTCTTTCTGAACCAGTTTGCACTAATTGATTGATGGCCTGATGGCTAACTTTCACATTTGGCAATGAGTGCTTCTTCATCTCTAACTTGGATATACCTGCTTCCACATTGTGTTGCTGGAACCGCATTGCACAATGTAATATTTCTGTAAGTGTTTTGGGCAACTAAATAAATAAATAAGGGTCCCAACATCATCATTTCCAACAGGTGTGGAGGGTGTTCCCACTCGTGTCCCTGAAAATTCTCATCATCCTCCATATTACGCTCTGTTGACGCAGCCTGGGGCATAACGCAGGCCCCTGTAGCCCCCGTAGTGTAGGGGGACCCTAGTCCTTCAATGGGGGCCCCATTCAGCTCAAAACCAATGAATATCTGTGAGATATGAAAGACTCGGAGGCCCCTCATCACATTCTGCAAGGGGGCCCCATCATTTTGCGTTACGCCAATTCAGTCCCGTGTTATTCATTACATCAATGAACCCACACCGAGTTGCATAGACTGTGGCATGATGCCTTTTCCCTTGTTGAGTTTGTCTTCTAGACGACCCCTCATTGAACCAATGCAAACTCTTAAATCGATGCAGTCTAACCAAGGCTTTCTCGACTTGCTTAATAGATCAGGGATAACAACGCTCAACTATCTGATGTGTCTTCCATTACCCACCGCATACCTGTGGAGGAATTTCATTTTGCCTTGGAGGAAAGCAGTGAAACATAAGATATTCATTGAATGTCTGTAATGCTCCTCATTGCATGTTTTTAATACAGTTTACTCTTGAGGAATATTAACTGCTTGGTTCTGTATGTGACCTGATCACTATACTGAGCAAACAAAAGGTGATGATGGACGGAGTGCTGAAACTTTTCAGACACTCACCCCCAGTCACAGATCTGGGTTGAGTACATCATTGTTCTTTTGCTCACTTCCCCACCCCAGTTCTGACCCAGCCATATGCAAATCAGTCTTGACCCTGTGCCTCATGGGAACAGTCCAGCCCGAACTGCCAGGCCAGGTCCTCCCTGGACCGGAAACAAGCATCCTGGGACCGGTTTCGGGGTAACACCCCTCATCAGCCAGGCTAGCTTGAATCCAGTGGCAAAGTGAGCAAGGGATCCACGTCTGGGCATACCTTGCCAACCTAGGGTGAACAAGGCAAACACAAGGTGATGATGGACGGAGTGCTGAAACTTTTAGGACACTCACCCCCAGTCACAGACCCGGGTTGAATCCATCATAATTCTTTAGCTTACTTCGCCACCACAGTTCCAACCCAGCCATATGCAAATCAGTTTTGACCCTGTGCCTCATGGGAACAGTCCAGCCCGAACTGCCAGGCCAGGCCCTCCCTGGACCGGAAACAAGCGTCCTGGGACCGGTTTCGGGGTAACACCCCTCATCAGCCAGGCTAGCTTGAATCCAGTGGCAAAGTGAGCAAGGGAGGTCACGCTTTGCCATTTTCAAACTGCAAGGATGCGCCGAATTTACAAAAATACGGGGCATCCCTGTGTTTTCCCTAGCATTCTGCAGCACACATAAAAGTAGCATATCGCCATTATTTAATGATTGTTTGTGTGCAGGAAGGCAAACCTTCCTGTACATAAACAATCATTAATGGCATTTTGCTCTTTCTATGTGTGCTGCAGAATGCAGTACAAATACAAAAAGCAAAAATGAGGAGAAATAAAAGTATTTCTCTTTGTTGCGCTATTCTAATGCCTGCTATTGCATGGCATTAGTTTTTGGTGCTGCCTCAGATTTACACCTCCTTGTAAATCTGGGGCAGCGTCAAAAAATAATGGGTGTTGCGGTAGAACGCCCACAGCGACACCCATTGCACACCCCTTTCAAGCAGATGCATGCTTGAAAGGGTACCATATTTACAAAGTGGCGTTAAGCCACAAAAAGTGGCTTAAAGGCACT
Organism: Calotriton arnoldi; assembly: GCA_963921515.1. NCBI lineage: Eukaryota > Metazoa > Chordata > Amphibia > Caudata > Salamandridae > Calotriton > Calotriton arnoldi. The sequence continues at coordinate 24,404 of CAWUFW010020946.1, forward strand.
TTGTAAATATGGTGCAGGGTATTGTGCCACCGGAACGTAATGAAAAGTGATGTTCAGGTGGCATAATCCCCTTGAAAATATGCCCCAGATGAGGAGTCAGGGATGTTGTTATCCTCAAGAATAGAGGAGTCACAGCCCCTAAAGACATGTTTCAAAACAGCATTTCAAACATAAAGCCAAAAATAAAGAACCACTCAAAAAGTGAATTCAGGACCAGTAATTTAGAAACCCACAAAGGATTATTAAAATATTAAAGTACAATTCAGAAAATTTTTAAATGTAAATGCAGCAGCAGTTTCATTGAATCAGTCAAAGAGATTAGAAATAAATTCTCAAGAAGGCTCCCAGAGTTTAAGTAAAAATACAACATTACAAGTCCGAAAAGTGTAGCGTATCAAAAGAGAATCAGACAACATCTCTTGTAGAGACCCAGAAGTCTTTGGCTTACCCCCTAATTCAACGGTTTCTATAGCCAACTTCCATAGCAAACGATAGAAACTGCAATGTCAGCATGGTGCGAACAAAAGTATCATTACTTTTGTACATCATATTTCCGCATTATAAAACATCATATAACCCTGCCATGCTAATACTATCTCACTACATGAATACTGATTCGTCCCTCCTGACCTAATGGCATCGGGAGGTGTCAGAATAAACTAATTACATAAACTACAGAAAAGAGTCATGAATGAATGCAATCAGTGTGCTAACAGGAAGAGCCTTGGAAAGTGGCAAAGGCTTCCTCCAGAGAGTTCTTCAAGAACAACATCATACAAAATGAACAGTGCAGATTTTGCTGTGTGCGGTGTCGATGAGAAATAAAAACACACAATGAATAGTAAGCCATGTTTGCAAAGATGGATTAGAAGTCTAGCAGAGGCCTAGTTACCATCAAGCCATAAAAACAGTTTTACACTTTTCACATCGCATCGAAACTTTTTTGTTTCAATTGCAAATGACTCATATTAATGAGCACATATATTTCTAATTAAAGAAGGGCTGTTAGGAAGGAACTAGGGGCTAGATGTACGAACATAATGAATTGGGATTTCTTATCTGCGAATCTCCGTGAATCGCAATTAGGAAATTGCAATTCTTTATGTACGTACAATTTGAGGCCACACATTGAGTAGTTACTAGGTCGCATCACAATTTGAAAATCGCTATTAGCTCCACATACAACTTAGATATTGAGGGAATGTTTATTTTTCCTAATCGAAACAGGTATTCTGTATAGGCTGGAGGACAAATAGGAACATGTGATCCATCTATACATGCTAAGACAAGGGGGAATTTGGGCACCCTGTAAAAGTTTAATTTTGTGGTTTGGATTTCCTCTGAATTCCTGGTTAGTTATATGTACCTGTTGAAGTTTAGATGCAGGGCATCTAGGAACTTCTGCAAAAACATGACAGAGTACACCCCCCAGCAACAGCAGACATGCCCTGTTAACTGTCGGAGGCCAGCAGGTGCAGTGAGCACAACACCTGCACATGAGTGGGGATGGAACTGCTGTGCAGCTTACTGATTTCAAGATTTGGCTTCAGCAGTTCAATCAAATCTAATATCACTGCACTACTTAGCCTGTATTTTTCAAAGATTTCCTTCTCTGTCAGTTGGAAAATGGTAAGCCTGGTTCTAAAGATCTTCTCCTGTCTCCTCCTCCTCCTCTGCTGAGCAGCCAGTAGTCGCATCCTGCTCGCAATCACATACAATGCAGTATTGTGGAAACCCCTGATGCATTCTGGGCCATCTTATATAGTTTGCACAGAGTTACCACCTGAAACAAATCAGTGCAAAAATGGATGTGAAAACGGTAATTTTTGTGACTAGTCGCTAATTGCGACAGCCTCATTCCTAAGGTTTGCGAGTTGCAAATACCAATTCTGTATTAGCAACTCACAAATATCAGTCGCAAATAATTGCGATTCGCAAATCGGTCGCATCGCTATTTTTGGTTAACGAATGGCATTCGTAGATAAGTCACTTCCTTTTCAGTCGCTAACCTATTTGCGAGTCGCAAATCGTTCGTACATCTAGCCCTAGATATGTTACATGAATCCAAGATCACTGAACCAGTAGAGGCAATAGAATGGTCGGTTAACTCCAAGGCCAGTGTTGAAATTAGCCTATCTATTGATTTAAGAGCATAAAATAAATGAATTACATGTTTATCCTATCATAGTTTGGGTGCAAAAATTCAGCAATCAGTTGTTATAAATATTCAGGGTCTGACTGACCATATGAGCACTGTGGCATTTTCCTGCTGGGTGCAAGGCTTGGGGGTTGCTTTCAGGGATGGATGGGTTGCTGTGACCTAAACTTGAAAGTGCCTATTGCCCCATTGCGTTGCAGTCCCTTGCCAGTGCATACATCCAGCTGAGTACACCCCTTGCTCCTATGACTGGGAAGTACCACAATTTTACAGGTAGCTTGTGCTTGTGGAAAACAAATGATCTATTCACGTAGAAAGTTTCCTCTTTGGGTGATGAAATCATTAGAAGGACCACTTCACCTGTATAAACTGAAGAACTGCATAGGAAAAGGGAGCAGCAGCTTCTGTCCTATTCAGCAGCACCCTGAGCAGCTGTCAGCATGTACGGAAGAGCTGTCACTAGGTAGACATTCCCTGCAGCTCCATGTGTGGGCTGCCCAAGCCTGGGAGCCACTGCTACTCCTTAGATCAAAGGCTCCAGTGGGCAGGAGTGCAAGGAGAGGAAGGGATAGGACATAACAAATTGGCAATTGAGCTGAAACTGAAATAGGGCTTTGTATATTGGTTTCTTACATGAAAATTGTGTTGTATCTACCAGTGTAAGGTGAATGTTGTGCATACTTGAGCAGGGCGGTTTTGGGTCTGATAATGTTTCTATTACTTACCGGTAATCACATTACTCCTAGTCCTACTCTCGCTTCTCTCCATTACGCAATGAGGCCCCTGCGCCTCGTAGACACACCCCCTATAAAAATGCACCGCCCCGACCACAATACCTGTACGTACCAAGCCACCGTAGACACAGTTGGCCGGGCCATCGGGAGGGAGGGCGGGCCGTAATGGAGAGAAGCGAGAGTAGGACTAGGAGTAATGTGATTACCGGTAAGTAATAGAAACATTACCTCCACGTCCCTCTCGCTTCTCTCCATTACGCAATGAGACATACCAAGCCAAGAAAAATCAGGCCAACTGTCCAAGCACAAGCCCAGAACATCGGAACAAAACGCACCAAAGAAGGGCAAACAAACAGGAAAGGCAAGCCAGACTCAACACAGCTGACCAAAACCCAGAGGCAAGCCCAGCCCCCAAACACGGGCAAGAAAGAAGACCCAGAAAACAAGGAGCCAAGGACCCCCCAAGCCAGCAAGCAGACACCACAGGGTGAAAAACAGCAGAGCCAGAAGGCGCAACCCCCCACAGACAAAAGGGGACCAGAGAGCCCGCCAAACAGGAGGGAAAGCCCCAAGAGGGACACATCCAGCAAGGGAAGGACCACCCCACAACGAAACAGGAGACCAGACCGACCAACAGACCCCAGCCACGGGACCGCCAAGCCCAGAAAGGCTAGCCCAGGGCACCAGCGGCAGAGAAACAGAAAAGGGAACCATGTGCGCATAAGCACACCAAGCCCCCAACCAAGAGCAGGAACGCAACCCGCAAAAAGAAAACAGGCAAGAACGCCCCTGAGCCAAAAGGCAAACACCCCACCGCAAACAGCCACATCAACCAACCAGCCACAGGACAGGCGCACACCGGACAACCCAAGCCAGGAGCACAGCCTGAGGAACCGGCAGCACGGCGGAAGGCTGACGCCAACCCCCTCCAGGCCAAAAGGCCCACAGAAGGAAAAGGAATGGGGAACAGCCCACCGGAAAACCAGGGGACCCAGGCAGGAACAAGGGGCAGGCACAACAGCCCACCAGCCGCCAAAAGAACACAGCAGTCCAGGACAGCAGAGGAGGCCGCCACCGGCGCCCCAAGGAGCCAAAGAAGCCATGGCCACAAGAGGAGCACAAAAAGGAACCAAGCAGAATGCACAGGGCCACAGCACCGCCCCCAACCACCCAGAAATGGGAGAAGCAGGAGCCAGAGAACACTGCCCAACTACGGAACCGGAGAGGGCAAAGCCCAAACCGGACCACGGAAAGCCACAAAACACAGACCACAAGCCAGGAGAGTCAAGCCAACAGCACCAGGCACACCCAGGTGGGCACCCATCCAGGCCCGAATCAGGCCCGACCCAGCCCAATCCCCGGGAGCAGACGAGAACAGGCAATCCACGGCGACAGGGCCACAGGAAGAGGAGACAGCGAAGCCCACAGCACCCGGCAAGCCCAGACAGCCACACAACCAGGGCCGACAACGCCGAACGCCTGAGAACAGATGCAGGCAGGAACCACCAGGGCCTAAAGGCCGCAGGACACAGACGCCCCCAACCAGAACTGCAGACGCAACACCCTGGAAGACCACAGGACGGGACAACAGCACCAGCGAAACCGGTACACATGCCCCACCGGTAAAATAAGTCAGGCAAGGCCAAAACCAGAGGCCAGCCAACAGACCTAAAAGCCACCAGAGGCCGGCAAACCATCGAAACAGCAGGCAAAGAGGCCCAGTACAAGAAACCGCCAACAGGCGGAAGCAAGACGGAACAACCAGGCAGAAAGAAGCCACCACGGCACCCCACCAAACAGCACACAGGGGAAGCCAAAGAGAAAAGACCACAGCCATACTCAACGGGGAGAAACTGCACACAGAGAAGCCCCCAGAGCGACAAGCAACAGCCCAAACAGACACCAAAGCCGAAAACAGGGACCCCGGCAGGAGTGCACTGCTCCCCGAAGGCCCCCATCGCCACAGGAAGCCAAAAACAGAGGAAGCACAGAAACGCAGGGGAAGGCCGGCCCAAAGCCCTGCCCAGCATCCAACCCGGATGCCCAGCTGCCTGGGGGACGCCCCCAGCAAAAACAGCACCAGGCCTGCAAGCACTGCAACGCAGACATAGAGGCAAAACACAGGAGAACCCACAAGAAATGGGAAAAGGACAGTCCACTTTGTCAGGAAACAACCCAACAACAACAGGCATAGCACCGCAATGCATAAAACAAAAAAGGACGTCCAACCCAGACGGACGGAGGGGCAAAGGGAAAGGAGCACCGCACCCACCATCAACAGACCCCCACCACAGAGGCCGAGAGGCCCAGCACCCGAAACAGAAGGGCCGAAAAGGGAGCAGCACCTGTACCGAGGGGCCCATTGTTACGCCACTGGTGCTGTCTCTTTTCACATTAAGCAGAATTGTGTTTTGACCATGAAAGGGGCCATCCAGTGTAGAGAATTTTTTTTTTATCTTTGCCCAGTTGTGCATCTCTAACAATCTCCAACAATAGCAGTGGCGGCTGGTGAACTTTCCTACAAGTGGGGCGTAAAAAGATGGTGAAATTCCAACGATCGAGCATAGCTCCTCTGACCGCCTATAAGAGGCAGTGTATTGGGGAGCAGTGGTAAAGTCATTCTTCCTTAATTGTTATTAAATCTTTCTCTCTACATCTCGGTGTTTCTCTTTTACAGTATCTTCACCTGTGTTTATGTTGCAAACCTTTTAGCTCTGAACTGTCTCAAGCTTTCACTCTTGGTTTTAGCTTTTTCATGCTTTTCCTTTTAACCTCATCCACTTTATCTCTTTCAAAGTTTCTGTGTCTTCATTCTAGATTCTGACACCCCACAGTCTTTATTACTCTGTACCTTTATCTCATGCTTTCATTCTCCACGTCCTTTGACTCACACTCGTTCGCTTTTCTGTTGTTCTCCTCTCGTTTTCGCTTACATACGTTCATACACATGATCAGGTGTGTCACATTAGACAGGCACACAGTTTTGTATTTTATACTACAATCCGTGATGTCAGTGCTCCATCATCGGTAACTCCCATTCTGCTCAGCAGAGCTCTGAGCGTCTCATCTCTCCTCACAAATAGAAGGGACAGCTGCAGCAGAAAAGGGCCCGAGCTCAGGAAGAAGGCTGCCCAGAACCCATGGGCAAGGACGCCAGAAAGAGCCAGCTTGTGGGGCAGAAAAAAAGCCATCAAGCATCTTCCCAACTTTAGATGCACACACCAGCAGCAGCACTAGCAAGTACCAGGACGCACACAGAGCATTCCAGCGTATGGGCCTGGTAATTGTGCTGCACCGATTATGAGTGGATGTGCAACTACAGCCTTTAAAGTTATGTACTTGGTTTTACCACCTTTACTGGTGTGGAGCAAACAGCGGAAAATATCAGAGAGAATTATTGTGGTATGTGCGAATTAAAAGGAATAGTTTCGGTGTTACCACTGCATCTTCTTGTAATACCAAACACGGGTTTGTAATGGTGCGGAGCATCACGAAAAAGAGAGTGAATCACCGCAATTATCACAAGAGAGAGTCTAAAGAACCATTACCCCAATGGCCATTGCAAGAGACCACATAGATGTCAGTCTACATATCACTCTTCTGTTACTTGAGCTCTCATGATGGTTGTACGCCAGAATACGGATAACAAAAATATTGTTTGACATAATATTGTGGTTTGAATGTAATTTACAAAATACTGTTCCATTAAGTGTATTTGTCAGACGATATTTAGGCCATTCTCTCTGGATACCGTACCCTCGCCATGTTTCACACCTAATGACTCTACAGTGCTGGGAGTACCTACCTGAGGACAGGCCCGCCTCTGGACAGAAGAAGCAGCTAAAAATCGAAGGGAAGCAGCTTATCTCATTGCCTCTGGAGGTTTTTGGCCTCGAGGCGCTACAGGTGCTTGAGATGAGCCCAGAGAGGAAGAGCGGTCTGTCGTTTCAGATGGGCCTCATGCCCAGGGAAATCGGCCTTTTACGACATCTGACCGTCCTCTACATGGACTCCAACAGCCTAGCCTGAAGGTGATCCCTCCTCAGATAGGCTGGCTGAAGAATTTGCAGAGGCTCACACTGAGCAACAACTGTCGGGCCTCTCTGCCGTAGAACTTGCCAGGCTCCAGAAATTGTGACGTCTTCACCTTGCCAGTTACTGCTTCACAGACCTGCCTGCTCAAATCTGTCAGCTGAAAACGTTAACTTTCTTGGATGCAAGTGATAACCAGCTGGAGACTCTCCCCGAGAGCATCAAGAATCTGAAACGCTTGGAGACCCTTCTGCTTCTGTTCAGCTCCCTCGAGAACCTTCCAGAATCTTTCGGTAGGCTGACGCGCCTGCGCAGTTTGTGGCTCGGACACAGCCGCCTGAGGAGGCTCCCCGCAGGCTTTGGCAATCTGGAGAACCTCGACTGGGGACACAGTCACTGTTCATGTAACTTTGAAGGGAATCCTCTTGAGTAGCCCCCTGAGGAAGTTTGCAGGCAGGAACCCGAGAGAAACAATATTTCGAGTCATGGAAGCTTGTTTGAATTAGTTTGTGCTTTTGACATGCATTATTACAGGGATACTATACTCTGCGCAGACATATGACCCAATAAGGTAAATTTGGATTTTTGACTCGATATTGTTTCCTCTAATTATGAATATTATACAGCTTGTAAATATACAAACGTAGTTACAAGTTGACAGATAAACTGCACGTGTTTTTTTTTGGGCTACTTCTGAAAGACTCTAAATTGTTTCTGTCAGAGAGATTTCGTTTACTAACACAGTATAATACATGCACTAAAATGACACACCCATACCACCTGCAAATGAGAGGACACCGCAGAGCGAAAAACAGATGCAGAATGTATATGGGCGTTAAGTGGAAACGTATAAGTTATGAGACCGCTGATTATTTAGAACTTGAAAACAGAAAAGATAGTCTTCAGCTGATTCATTTTACCTCTGATTCGTTTTCTTTATACCATGGTGTGCCATCTCCGAGTGCTGCCTTTCCCTTTCGGCTGCAGGCAACTTGGAAGAAACCAAACACAAGGAGATGATGGACGGAGCGCTTAAACTTTACAGACACTCACCGCCAGTCACAGATCTGGGTTGAATCCATCATCGTTCTTTAGCTCACTTTGCCACCCCAGTTCAGACCCGGCTATATGCAAATCAGTCATAACCCTGTGCCTCATGGTAACAGTCCAGCCCGAACTGCCAAGCCAGGTCTTCCCTGGACCGGAAACAAGCATCCTGGGACCGGCTTTGGGGTAACTCCCCTCATCAGCCAGGCTAGCTTGAATCCAATGGCAAAGTGAGCAAGGGACCCACGTCTGGGCATACCCTACCAACTTAGGGCAAACAAAGCAAACACAAGGAGATGATGGACGGAGCGCTTAAACTTTACAGACACTCACCGCCAGTCACAGATCTGGGTTGAATCCATCATCGTTCTTTAGCTCACTTCGCCACCGTAGTTCAACTTGGAAGAAACCGTCTCTAGACTACCACTCTCTCATGTGAAATGCCATTACTGGTGCTGTGCATGTAGAGAGCAAGGGTCCGACTCCGAAATGGTCAATCACTGCTAATACGAACTGAGTCTCTAAGCCAATCCAGACGCTGCTCCTGCTGTTAGAGCAGTGCCTGGTTTGGCTGGGACAGACAACCTCACCGCCCATACTGAGACTGGGGGCTGCCAGCTTTGAGTCACCCCCGGCTCCAGAATGCGCAAGTGGAAAGACTCTGAGCTTTTTCTAGTGCGCATATCGGGCTGTCCAGAGAGAGGCATCTGTCCAACCCGACATGCGCACTTCGGCCCCGAGTGCGCTGGCTTACTAACTCTCTCCAAAGTCTCTGTCTATTGTTACGCCCCATGCCTCAGTCCCACTGGCTTACAGACCCGCCTCAGCCTCAGGCCGCCTTATACTGCAACCGGCCGACCACGGACAGACTACAAAACACTGACTTAGCACTTTACTCTTATTTAATTTGGGGGGCTGAGGGGCCAAAATATTCATGGGGCAACGTCCTAAGGGAGGCACTGCCCCGCTTTCTAGAATGTTTGTTTCATGATGTCAGCTGAGAGACAGAATAAGAATATGTTTATTTAGACACTTGTCCATAAAACAAATACATTAAATTAAAATTAAAACAGCTTTCACATCTTATTAAATCAAGATTACTCAAATTCCTCACTGATCTTAAAAAACGTTCCAGCCCACAGCAACATCAAAAAAGTGCATATTGTCTAGCAGATCAAAAGCATCATGTCTCCTATAAATCCTGCATTTTGAAAACAATGGCTTTAAAAATTTACGACACAATCTTAAAAATACAGGACAATCCAATAAAACATGTACACTTGTAAATTTCATTTCTGGTCACCTGTACATGTTCTGTCCTTTTCTTTAAATATCACCTCTATACTCGGTACCCCCAAAACAGGATTACATCCTAATCTAAACTTTAAAATTTCCGATCGAAGAGTTGAATCTGATCATCAAAGGAGGTAAGGAAACACATCAGAATTACATAAAGACTGCAATGTTAAAGTGATTGAACATTTATGAGATGAATAAGTCCTATCCTTTTGCAGAGATATGTGTAGGGCAGCCTTCTTCAATCACTGAATGACCTCTTTAAACTATCAGCGATACCTTCTGTCATACTTGCATTTTGAGCAACATACATGTGTATCAACCCTGGCAGAATGGCATATTTAATATTATATTGCTAGCATGATAAACCTTTTGATGAGCTCTTAATTAGTACAGGAACAAAGATGGGCATAAAGTTTTGACTCAGTATTTAAGATCTTTGACATTTATCCAGCCGCAGCTGGTCTGTATGGGTGGTGGGGCCACGCCACCTTCCTTTTTCCGGACAAGAAGAGTGTCCATCAGGCTGGGCAAAGGTCAGCCTGACAGACACTCTTCTTGTTCAGATCAGGTAGCTTGGATTTCGACATTTCACTAAATGTGCAGGATCCAGGCTGCTGAACTGAAAAAAGGAGACAAAGCATGGTTATTAAACGATAGTGGGTCCAGTGGTACTTGGACCCAGTCTTTTCAAAGTAATTTACAAAATGGTGTTTGATAGGCTACTAAAAATATCGTCCGTGCGTGTTGTGGGCAATTTTTCAGGCATGCAGGATTTTGTGAGCGACGAATTAAAAATAACGTGGTGCGCACTGGTGGTGGCTTACGAAGCTGTAAATTGGTTTTTGCAAACACAAGTATACGTTGTACGTATTTTCAATGTATTGAAGAGTAGCTATCTCTATGGAAAATCAAGGTCTGACTGGGGCATAGTCGTTTTCTTAGTTATGCCTGGATAGGTGAGAATTATAAATTTACAAAGTTAAGAGGCACTTAGTTTGAACACGAGAATTTCCCGTGTCATAGATCCTGGAGGGAGGCGGCGCCTGTTGTCAAACTCTATAAGTAATAGAGTAAAAAGATAAAAGATTAATCGGTGGCACTGAGGAAAGTGAGGAGAAATATGATGTCTGTGTGTCTTTTAAAATACAAGACTTACACCTACCTGAAAAGGAGACTTTTTGATGCTTATTCATAAAGGCAATTCACCAGTTTTTGGGAATATCATACATGGATTAGTCTATAACCCTTGGCTTTTGTAAGTATGAATTTGCATTTAGGGAAGCGTCTAGTATTATTCGCTGTTTTTAGTACCAATGTAGTTTATAAGATCTACTTTTTCCAGATACCCCTTTCAAGAAAATTCTAACATTGAAAGGCTGTTAAGATCTGGCTTCTGCCGTTAGCCACATTCTCCTTCCAGCAGTTAAAGTAATCAATTTGCATGCTGATAGGGGTACCTGACCTTTGCCCTTCCATTTCCGCACTTGGAGGTGAATGAATCTAAAATCAGGGCCGCCCTGGGAATTTCTCGGACCAGCCCCTGCGGCAGTACTGCCTGGCCTTGGGAGGCTAGAAATGCTTGTTGCCTTTGTTAGTGAGGGCAGATATTGCAGCACTGCTGCAAAACCGGCCCCCACAGTTCCAAAACCCGCCCCCACCCATCCAGGCTCCCATGGAAATGCACAATATCCAGTACTGCCAATCCAGCCCTGTGTAAAATAACCAAAATAACTGCCAACTTCATTTTTCAATAGTATCGCACAACACTGATGTCATTGTGGAATTGACAGCATCCATCGCTAGTGGACTTTATGCTGCAAGCTATTCACTGGTAATACTTGGTCTTTAGGTGACTAATGTGTTGGCTCAGTCCTTAATAGTTGTGCAGTATGTGTTGGTTTTATCAAAAACATCAGTAGTGGTATCTATTATATTTTGTTACATGGCGAGGAGTGCTGTGCCTTGTGGCTCTTTAAACGAATGCAGGCTCTGTGGTCACAGGTACAAATCCTGGCTGGTACACTCAACTTTCATTCTCTGCGGTTGATAAAAAGAGCTCCGTTGATTTGGGTAACAAAAAACATCTGTGCCTTACAAATATTCATTGGGGCCTTTTCACAAAGGCAAACCTACATGTATGTTTTTGGCTATAGTAACTTTAGACTCGTGAATTTAGCTTCACAGCCTGTTTTAGGGGTGGAGACATTTAAGCCTACACTTTTGAATAACTGTACTGTTTTTGACTAATCACCATTTATGAGTGTAAAATTATTCAAAAGTGTACACTTATTTAGGTGTACTTATTTGGATGTACCCTAAAACAGGGCGTGGGGTCAAATTTACTAGTCTAAAGTTACTACAGCCAAAAAGGAGTAGTGCTAAGGCCAGCACCATGACAGACCAACCACTAATATCACAACATCCTACCTTAGATAATAAGGGAGGCATGGACTTAGAATAGAATCCAATAGGAAATAATGTTAAATTAAAATAATTCATTTTGATGTCTCAAAACTATATATAAATTAAATGGAATGTTACAAATGTATATATATTTTAAAAAATAAATATCATTTAATGATAGAATATGTTAGTAAACATTTTAAATTTAAAAATAAATATTTGATCATCTTTTAAGTAAAACGTTACATTAATTAAATTGAATTCTATACAGAACTTTCTGTACTTTTTAATACGTAATAGGTAAATACAAACTATTTACTTCATGTGGGACTTTTCACTATGGTAAAGTAAAGAGAAAAGTAAAAAGGGTTATAAACTTGAATAAAAATAGTCAAAATATTTTATGTTAAATGTTAATGTAAATTTATGCTCTAAAGTAAAAGTAAAGGAATTCTACTTTTCCTGTATCAATAATTATTACAAGTGATGCATCAAATTAATTAAAGGTAATTTAAGTATATTTTAACAGAATTTTTTTTTTAAACTCTTTTTTTATTAAAACATACAAAATCTGTACATACAAAGAGCCTTGATAGTACAACTACAGTTCTTTTTTATCCATCATAACATCTTCTTCCTCACATGATATAATCATTTGTTGTATTGAACAGAATGGTCCCTTCTTTAATTTACTTTCCTTTTCCTCCTTTATAGTCCCCGATATGTCTGCCACGCCCCCTAAATTTTCTCCCCTTTCTTGGGGCACCCTCTGCCCTTATAAATCGTTAATTTTGCTTCACAGCAGCAGTCCATATCACTTTTCCAGTCTTCCAATGTAGGGGGTGTGGTCGCCCCCCATGCTTTTGCTATATTACGGTTCGCAACCACCGCTGCCAGAGACAGCCATTGTTTTGTATGTCATGGCCAGTCCTCATTTACCCCCGTTACCAGAAGGAACTATTTGGGCTCAACAGGTACCTCCATACCCACTACTTTCGTCATTTTTTGGGCTATCCTTGTCCAATACACCTGGAGGATCGGGCATTCCCAAAGCAGGTGGAAGAAGGAACCCTCCGACCCACATCCCCTATGGCATCTCGTGTTTTAGCTATGTCCCATTTTGAATAAGGCTGACCTAGCGTAGTACACTCTGTGTAGTACTTTAAGTTGTATCAAGCTGAACCTTGCTTGAATCCCCACCTCTCGTGGACTCTGCAGCATTTCCACCCACTGTTCCTCTTCTAATGTGCCTACATCTTGTTCCCATGCTGACCGGAGTGCTGTGGTGGGGTCTGAGGCATTATTGACTATCTTTTTATAGAATAGGGATATGGCTTTGTCCATGATCTGTTCAGTCAATACTCTGTCTTCTAATGGCGAGGTTTCGTTCAACGCTTCCCCTTCCATCATGTATTTCCGCAACGCATGTCCCAGCTAAATGTATTTTAGCCATTCCCCTTTTCCCATCTCGTAGTCTCTCTGTAGGGTATTGAACTCTATATATGCTCCTCCTCTCCAGACATCTCCCAACTTTTCCAGTCCTATAAGCTCCCATTTAGTGAAGCCCACTAACCTACTGACTTCTCCTAGAAGGTCGCCAGCCCACAATGGTGTCATCCCTGTTAACTTTTTCCCCCACCCCAAGTAATTTGTGGCCGCCTTCCATATCTTCCCAACTGTTTTGGTGTACCGGGAGGTGTTTATCTATCCGCTTCGTGATAGTAGTCCCAGTGGGCCTCGGGCCCCCATGGTAAGCCTGTCTACTCTATACGCTGGCTCGGCCTGTCCTTGAATATCCAGCCATTCATGTTTACTAATTGCGAGGCCCCGTAGTAACCCCGTATATCAGGTACTGCTAGGCCTCCCTCGAATACCCCCCTTTGGAGCTTACACAACGCGATTCTTGGGGCTGCCCCCCCCTCCATATCAATTTCTGAAATTCTGAGTCTACTCTCCGAAACATTCATTTTAAAATTTTAAAAGGTTTATCAAAATATTTTAGAATTAAATAATGATGTTTTCTTTTTAGATCTTTCTAATATTAAATTACATCCATTTATATTTGTAAACAAATTGATTGGATTTAACATTCTTTCCTATAAGTTTTTATTTTAACCCGTTGACCGCGGCGCGAATTCCGCCGCGGTGCAGGTGATTTATTGAGTGGGCGTGTTTAGGACGGCCCCCGGCCCCCGAACAGTGTTCGGTAGCATCCTAATTGCTGGTTTGGGACCGCCGACAGGAGGTCGGTGGGTCCCACTTCCAGAACGATGTCAGACGGACTCTGGTCTGTTCGACATCGTAATCAGGCCCTAAGTAGTACACTTACATGTGTGAGGATCTCCCTGTAGAAAAGGAAAGAGAGATGGAGTTGGTGATTTACACTCGCAGGTAATGTAGCGCTACTAAACATACTCCAAAATGCAGTTTGTGAATAAGGGCATAGTTTGTTATGCTGTTATGCCACATTACATATGCCTTTTAAAAAGAATGATTAGTGCAAACTGTCGATAATGGCTTTGAGTAATTAAACGTACATTCCTATTTTCTTTTGTAAAGAAACGTTTAGTGTTTCTTGTTTAATTTTTTGTGCTATCTTCAGATATGGTTTGGGGAAGCAGTGTGTAAGGCACTAAGTTGTATATTAAGTTACTTCTCCATTCATCCCCCATATATGTATTTGTATATGTGTGTTAATTTATGCATATAGTGTTAAAAATTGTAAATGAATGAATCCACTTATGCCTCCTTCGAGCCACAACCCCTATGTATATCTAATGTGTTATTCTATTCATACACAGAACTGAAGCTCTCTCTGTAGGTGCGAGCACAATCTACTAAAATATAAATAAATCAGGAACACTGAGGACTGGCAAATACTGCCCGAGGATCCTTTCCTCCTGCCAATATTTAGCCTCCCCAGGGGTTACCGGGTTGCCCTGCACATGAATTAAATACTGATCGCTATAGAGCAGGCGCGCAGCTGTGCTTTAAGGAGGCGGAAACAGCATCTCTCTCTCAGCATCCGTAAACAGAGGCAGCGATAAGCGCATTAAGACCTTGCTGATTGCTCTGCAGAGAAACCTTTCAGATGTTAGAGCGGCTCTCTTCCTTTCAGACTTCAGAGAAAAAAATAATTTTTTTAGTAAACCTCTCACTGATGGTTTTTTCCTCTTACCTTAAGTCCCTTTCTTTCTCTCCGACTCCTTCTCTCCCTGGCTTGCTTTCTGTCGCTCCGTCTCTTTGTTCCTCTTTCTCTCTTCATATCCACCAGCTGTCCTTTTGCCATTCACTCCCTCTCTCTTTCCCTGTCTCTTTCTTCCTTTACCTCTCGCGCTCTCTCTTTCTCGCTCTTTCTCTCTCTCCCCCTCTCCCTCTCAAAAGGTAGATGAATTGTCCTTGGGCCTCATGTACTAACAATGCATTTGCTAAAAGTGGTTGCAATTTGCAGACTGACTTTAACAGAATTCATTTGTATTTTGTGAACTGACCTATAATATCGGTCTTTTCACAAAATAGAGAATCGTAGTGGGATGACATTCGAAGACAATTCAAACTACCTTGTAAATATTAATGAGATAGGTCGCAAATTGCGAACCACTAATATTGGATACAATCACAGGCACGGTGGCCTGCTGATGTCAGCATACCATCATCTCTGGGATTCAATAAAGCAATCCCTCTCTTTTTTAAAATGCAGACTGTTTTCCTAAATGGAAAACAGGATGCATTTAAAAAACAGAAACGAAATGTTTTACAAACATGTTTTTCTAGTAAGCAGGCGTCGCGTGGACCACTGCGTACTCCTATGTTTTTTTTTATTAAAGCATTCACAGAGGGGAAAGGTACTCTTGGCAACCCCTGCTCATTTGTGAATGGGTGCCTACAACCTTTGACGTGGAAGTATAATATTAATGTTTTGCGACCAGATTTTGCTTGCACAACGTGAATACATACCATTAGAAATAGGTATTTGGAAAGGGCGCCCTTAACTCATCCCATCCAAATACCGATTCGTCATGGTTTCCTAAACCCATTTAATGATTCAGAATTTTTTTCCAAAATCGTTAATTGGGATTTGTACATTTTAAAAATTGTTTTAGCATGCGCACATCCTCTGATTTGTTAAATCAGATGGTTTGTGAATGCTAAAACCGTGAGTAGACAAGGCCCTTTGTGCGTTCCACAGCAGTTCTGTATTTTCAAAGGACTGAGGCAGTAAAGAGAGCAGAAAAGATATGGGGCATCCTTCCTTGATTCTCTGTGGTATTAATTGGGGAATGCAGGTTAGTTTTCTCCCCTTTTCACTCTTTACCTGTCTCCCTTTCCTCTCACCTACTTCTTTTTCCAATTTCTTTCTCTTTGGCTCTCCTTTCTCGCTGTCTCACTTTCTTTCTCCCATTTTTTTGCCTCCCCCGCCCACCCTTTTCATTTCTTTTTTTTTTCCTTTGGAGATTTGACGACTGAGGGAATATCATTAGCCTCAATGGATTTTATAGTTCTGCTTTTTGAAGAAGAAGGGTGGGAGAGGAAGCAAACACAACAAAATATAGGTAGAACCTTCTAGAATCTCTGTGTGTTGACTGGGTGATTAGAGAGAGGATATATATGTATACTGCTCACAGTAATACGTGCCAAATTGATGATGTATTTTAATGCTTTCAAGTTAATGCTGCCAATTAATGAAGTTGCATTACTTATTTTTGCAAGTAAGGTTGTGGGAAAAGGGAGCTGGTTTAACACTCAGTCACGTGAGATCTATTCAAGAAATAGATGTTGATGTTACAATATTTATTTTTTACAAACTTTGTCACCCTTAGAAAGGTGAAAAATAGTGTTTGATCCACTGGCGATTGAATCCTGTAGTCTGGTCACTCACAGATCTCTGCATTAAACTAAGGTTCTGAGCTTTGTTCTTGTGCCTGGAATGTATTACCAGCATGTTACAAGTACATAAGATGAGCTACTCTGCCTGGACAGAAACCTGTGACTTGTAGGGTAAGCAGTGCTTAATTTGAGCCAGTGGTTTCCGGTGCTCAGCACCGGCACTTAATTGTCAACACTGGCTTTTATGACAGTCTGCCACATGGTGGTGCTGTCTGTCTAGTTTAGAGATGAGCACAACAACAGTTGTTTATTAATTCAGTATACATTAAAAATGACTAATACGTACCACCCACGCCATTCTTATAGCTTTACGTGTGTAAAATAGTCTGAATTGTCACACATGTAGGAGTGTGGTGGTTAGTAGTTGTGTTGGTACTCTCATTGGCAGCGCTGGCAGGGGCAATTGGTGGAGTAAGGGCAGGGGCAATGGGTGGAGTAAGCTGCAGTGGCCTCCTGACGAGGGCCCTGGCACTAATTTATTTTTTTCACAAATTAAACCCTGAGGGTAAGTAGCTCAATGCGTAAGCACATTATTAGCTTGTGCTATTTTACTGTATTGGGCAACAAGCAGATTACACAATCTATCTGTAGCTGGATAATTAACCCCCTGAGCAATCTCACTGTGGCTAGACCTTGCCACTGGAAAGGTACACAAAAGGTCTCTGCAGCAGACCCCTAACCTCACTTGTATAGTTACCTGCACCATACTAGGGGACAGATGTACTCATTTTTCACGCAACGCAGTGCAGCAAGCCAACTTGCTGCATTGCATGAAAGGAAGAGAGCAGAATTGCGCCATATCTACTAAGATGTGGTGCCCTTCTGCTCTCTCATAGCCCTGGTGCACTTCAGGCAGCCTAGCACTAACAAAGGCACCCTTGCACCACGGTGCCTGCATTACAAGCAGAACTGTTTTTTACAGGAAGGTATACCTTCCTGCAGAAAACAATCCCTCAAGGCATTTTCCCTCTTCTATGTGTGCTGCAGAATGCAGCTCGTGTAGAAAGAAGAAATAACGCGGAGAAAAAAAATGTTTTCCTCTCGTTACACCACCCTCTGGGAGGCGTAGTGATTTCACGCAATCCCATGTTTACAAACCTTTGTAAATCTGGGATTGCGTGAAATCCATGGGTGGATTTTTATTTATTTTATTTTTTATTTTTTATTTAAGAGTTTTATATAGCGCAGGCCAGACCCAAGGGTATCGGAGCGCTTTACAACATATGTGCGAGGAAATCACACAGTAACGCAATAGTATTGAGGAAATCACATAGTAGCGGGGTAGTATACATAATGGTATAGTGGTTCGTGGCGCTTCGGAGGTATGGGTGTGCTGTACCACATTAAGGCGAGGAAGTCTGATGGAGTCATAGCGGTGTGCACGTTGGCTCAAGCCAGCCTCCTTTAGGGGTGGGGGGGGCGAGGTAGGTGTCCAGTGGCTTGGCGGAGGTAGATGTCTTGATGGCAGAGAATCTGGCATCTGCCCGGTTCCGGCTAGTGTGCTCCGTCGGGAGCTATCGATACGGGGCGGACGATTGAGAATGAGGTCTTTGAGCTGCATTTAAAATTTTGGGAAGGATGGGGTAGTTCTGATGTGGACTGGGATGGAATTCCAGATTTTGGGCACACTTCCAGAAAAGGAGCAGGCTGCAGTTTTTTGTTTACGGGTTTTCGGCGGGATGAGGAGAAGCGTATTGGAGCTCCTGAGGGTCCTTGTCTGGCCGGCCTTCTTAAGTTTGGAGGCCAGGTAGGCAGGTTTCCCGGTGTGCAGGGCTTTGTGCGTGAGGCAGGCAGTTCTGAAGTTGGCACGCATTTCGACTGGGAGCCATTTTAGCTCTTTGAGTGCGGGTGATATGTGATCGTATTTCTTTGCTCCTGTGATCATTCTGGCTGCTGCATTGAGTGTTGTTCTGAGGGGAGCTAAGTGGCATTTAGCTGTACCTGTGAGGGCTGCATTCCCATAGTCTAGTCTGGACAGCACTAGTGCTTGAGTAGCTTGTTTGAGGTCCTTGGGCGGGATGTAGGGTTTTATTTTGTTGAGTAATTTCAGGTTGAGGAAGGCGCTTTTTGCAGAGATTTTGATGTGCTTGGCCATGTCTAGTTTTGGATCAAGAGTGATTCCCAGCGATTTTACAGAGTCAGCCAGGGTGATATTGCCGTTGAGGGCGTCAATGGCTTTCAGCTATTCTGTGATTTGGGGGTTCTCTTTTTTGTTAGAGATGAGGAGGAATTCCGTTTTGTCTTGGTTGAGTTTCAGGTGGTTAAGGGAAAGCCAATGTTGGACTTCTCTAAGAGTGTCATTAAGTCTTTGGATGTCATCGATGGAGGAGGTTTCAAGATAGATCTGGGTGTCGTCTGCATATAGGTGGAAGGGGATTTTTTTTTTTTTTGTATGGTGGTGAGGGGTTCCATGTAGATGTTGAAAAGTTGAGGGGAAAGAACTGATCCTTGTGGGACACCTCTGTTGACGGGGTGTAGGTCCAACGAGAAGTTTTTGATTTTTATTCTTTGTGTGCAGTTCTGGAGAAAGGAGGAGAACCACTGTAGGACCGTCTCTTCTGCACCTAGCCTATTTTGAAGTACTTTGATGAGTAGCTTGTGGTCAACCGTGTCAAAGGCTGCCGATAGGTCTAGAAGTATGAGTAAGCAGCATCGGTCCGTGTCTAGTGACTTGTGGATGTCGTCTATGATGTTAATGATTGCTGTCTCTGTACTGAAGCCTTGTCAGAAGCCCGATTGGTGGGGGTCCAGGAGGTTGATGGTGCCCATGTGTTGGGTCAATTGTCGGAGAACACACCTTTCCAGGGTTTTGGATAGGAGAGGAAGATTGGAGATGGGTCTGAAGTTATTCAAGTCGTTAGTGTCTAAGCCCGTTTTTTTTTAGAAGTGGTGTGACTTGGCCGACTTTGAGGCAGTCTGGAATGGTTTCGGTTCTCAGGGAGCTGTTTATGATCTTGCTCCAGAGCGGGGCTAAGGAGAGTTTAAGTTTTTTAGCCAGTTGAGTGGGTATAGGATCGAGGACGTGAGAAGAGGGTTTGGAGGTGGAGATTAGTTTGACTATCACCGATTCAGAGATGGGGTTGAAGGATTTCCAGAGTTTTGGTGGGTGATTGGGTACGATATCATCTGTTCTTGGGGACAGGCTCCTGTGAGTGGGGCTGCGGTTGACATCAAAGGAGAGCTCTATCTTGGTGATTTTGTCGTTGAAGAAGCTGGCGAAGTTATCGCACCGGTCTTTGGAGGCCACCATCGAGGAAGGGGGGGGCTTGGAAGTCTGTTGCCTGATGAGGTTGAAGAGTTCCTTGGGCCTGTTTTTTGCGTTGTCGAGAACAGTGCAGAAGAAGGAGTTTTTTTCGTTAATTATGTGTTTTTTGTACTTCCTGCGAGTTGATTTGAGCTGCTCGCGGAGGATTGAGGTTGGGTTGTTCCGCCATCGTCTTTCTGTGGCCCTGAGGAGTCTCCTTTCAGAGTTTATGTCTGTGTTGAACCAGGATCTGGATGGAATGTTTCTGGCTCTTTTTAGTTTCAGGGGGGCTAGTTGGTCCAGAAAGGAGGTCATGGTTGCGTTATAGTGAGAGGTGAGTTCTGTTGTGGAGAGATCATCCGTGGAGCTGGGAAGGAGAGATCTCATCTTTTCCTCCAGGATTGACAGGGGGATCTGAGTTAGGTTTCTTGTCCATTTGGGGGGGTCCAGCGTGGGGGGTTTGCATAGGATCGGTTGGCTGATGCGGAATAAGATGAGGTGGTGATCCGACCAGTCAACGGGCAGGATGCGGTCGATACAGATTGTGTCGCGTTGAGCAATAATGGCATCCAGGATAGATCCTTTGTCGTGTGTTTCTTCAGAGCAGTGTTGGATAAGGTTGTTGTTAATTAGGAGATCGTTCAGGGATTGGATTAGCAGGTTGTTTTCCTCATTCCAGTGTAGGTTGAGGTCACCTAGGATTAGATAGTTCGAGTCTCGGAGTGAGCAGTAGGTAATCAGATCTGACAGGTGTTCCCCGAATGCTGTGGTGTTGCCAGGCGGATGGTAGAGGAGGTGGCAATGTAGAGATTTGTTGTCTTTTGTCTTAATGTTGGCGGATAGGCATTCAAATGTATTGTATTTGAAGGTGTCTGTTTCTGTCACGTAGATGTTGACCTTGTGTAGGATTGCTATGCCCCCTCCTCGTTGATCCTTTCTGTCTTTGTTTATGAGTGCATAGCGCGGGGGCACAAGCATGTCCAGACTTGGGGACGAGAATTCGTTTAGCCAGGTTTCAGTGATGAAGGTGATGTCTATATCATGGGTGAGGATTGTTTCCGCCAGCTCAGTTGCATGTTTGGTGGCTGATCTGCGGTTAATGAGCATGCATTTGGTGGAGGTCTCCTCATTTTTGTGTTTCTTGGTTAGGGGATCCCCGGGAATATTGGTGAGGAAGGCAGGGGGTCTTAAGTGTCTTGGAGGGGGGCGGTCTCTTCTGAATCCTGTGATAACCTCGATCTTGGATTCTGGGGTGGCAGAGGTAGGAGTGTCATAGGAGGCGGCGAGCTCCATCGCTTCACTTGGAGACATATCCGCAGTTGTTCTTTTGGGTCTCTGTGATTTGTTTGAGAGGGGGTTTGAGATCCAGCTGGGATATAAAGCTTTGGGGGGCTGTTGCTGTCTGGTGAAAGGAAAGGCGGGAGTCGAGAGAGGGAGTTGGCTAGGCTCTCTGAGTGTGGAGAGGCTTAGTAAGATTGTGTTAAGACCTAGTATTACAGTTTCTAGCTGGCTTTCCAGCAGAGCGAGACGTTGCGTCGTTTCCTCGACGGGGGGGGTGAGGGTGGTTAGTGCAAGGTCCTCCCGCGGGGGAGAGAGCTTGTTGTTGATATATTTGCTTTTGCCGTTCCTGGTGTCGGTGTTGGCTTTGTGCGAGGCTGTGGGCAAGGGGCGTTGGGGATCACGTGGTGGATCCTTCGTCCTCTTGCGTGTGGAGAGAGGTGTGTGGTTAGGTACCGTAGATAGCGGGTTGAGGGCGCTAGTTGTTGGTTGGGTGCGGTGTAGTGGGGAGGGAGGGGGTAGGTGGCGATTGAGCGGGGGATGCGGGGCATCCTTGGCGTCGTACCTCCTGTGTGTGTTGGAGAGGAAGAGTGTATTGTGCATGTTTTGTGCGAGGTGGGCGGAGGGGAGGTGGTTGTTCAGGGGGGAGAGGATGGTGGGGTTGACGGAGGGAGTGGGATTAGTTTGAGGGGTCTCTTTGCGGGTTAGTCTGTCCAGGGAAGGAGAGTAGGTCGGGTGTGTGCGGTGTGGGTGCGAGGGGGCGTTACGTAGTGCAGGGAAGAGGGTGTCGAATGCTTCTAGGTTGTCGTTATTGGCTTGGACCAAAACTGTGCCGTTGTGGTAGATGGTTGCAGAGATGTTGCCCTTACGCCTAGTGTGGTTGGGTATAGAAAACGTTAGCTTGCAGCTGTATGGAGTGTTGGTTGATTTGGTTATGTGGAGTTGTGATCTGAGAATGGAATTCCAGTTTTCTGGTCTTACGGTATGGAAAATGAGATCCATTTTCAGTTGACCCTTGGAGGTGCAGTGGTAGATGTCCGCGACAAGAGTTTCTGGGTGCTGACGAATCAGTCTGTGTTTCAGGTTTCTTTTCGCTTTTGAGGAGAGGTTGTGGGGGAAAGTGATGTAGAAGGAGTTTGGGCCATGTGGATGCACAGGAACTCCCATGTTCCACCCAAGAAACGCCTCCCTGAACGAAATGTAATGCAATGCAGCACAAACTGCTGTATTGCGTTACATTTCTTTACAAAGCCATGCAAATTGACACAAAAGCCCATTGTGTGGCTTTGTAAATGTCTACTAGCATTTTGCGTTGTGGCTGCACCATAAAAGTGGCACAACCACGACACAAAATGTTAGTAAATATGACCCCAGTGCATACGAATAGATGCAAAAGTCGCATAAAACTCACATGCTGTCTTACTAGGCTTGGAGCATATAACATTTTGGTTACGCATCTGTGCAGCAGGTGCATTAACACGCCAAGCATGCCAAGCAGCAGTGGAACCTAGGACCAATAGCACGCAGGACTTTACAAAAGATGCTCAGCCACCGGAGGTTGGAGCATGTTACCTGCAGGTTATAAAGATGACTGTGGCATTTGAACATCTCACTGCTCAATTAGTATTTTCTCTTAACCTCTTTTCATACATTACACGGAACGAATTGCTAAGAAATGTTTGAGGGCTTGTAACATTTTGTAACCACATACCCAGCAGTGGCTTGGTTTGCGCAGTTGAAATGGGAGCACTTGTATCGCACATTGTAAGTAAATTACATTGGACAATTAATACGTGTAATCGTAACAATACTCAGTGGTATTAATTTTATGAACACTGAAAGATAAAAAGGCGAGTGTGCCCCTGTGGCATTTGTGACTGTGAACTTGCAGTGTTAGAAAGTTTCCATTGCATAAATACATAAACCATCTTACCACAAAGAGGGCTTGCGTCAAATGTCCACTGGATTGCCGCCGCCACATGCATTTTTAAGAGTCCTTGGGGCATATTTACAGCCCCTAACGCCACCGGAGCATCACTTTTTCTGATGCTCCGGTGGCTTTGCGCCATTCCCCATATTTACAAGGTGACGCTAAGCCACTTAACGTGGCTTAACGCCACTTTGTAAATATGCCCCTTTCCCCAGCAGTACGCTGCGGCAAAGGGGATGGCAATGGGTGTTGCTGTGGACGTTCCACCGCAACACCCATTGCTTTTTGACGGTGCCCCAGATTTACAAGGCTGGTGCAGCACCAAAAACTAAGGCCAGATAATACCTGGCTTTAGAATGGCGATAAGAGGAGAAATTATTCATTTCTCCTCGGTTTTTTGCTCTTTCTGTGTGCTGCATCCTGCAGCACACATAGAAAGAACGAATCACCATTATTGATTGTTTATGTGCAGGAAGGTGTCCCTTCCTTCACATAAACAATTGCCCCTGAGGCGTAGGCACCCTTGCAACATGGCGCAAGTGGGCCTACGCTCGCGCTAGGCAGCTTTTTTAATGCCAGCACTAGGGGAAACGCATGGGTGCACCGTATTTTTGTAAATACGGCGCATCCCTGCATTTTGAAAATGTCAGAATGCGGCGTTGCCAAATTTGGCGTAACACAGCACTCCGCATTTTCTTGCTTGAGTCAAAACTCAGCACTGAGATTCCACCACGAACTGCACAAAACAACGGTGATTTGTGATAGCTCTCTACACGTGCATGGCACTATTCAAGTGGGGACAGAGGTGCGTTGTAAGCGCTAGGGTGAGGCCTCACTGCTATACCAGGGTGCACCGCACATCAGGGAAAAGGTGCGCTGTGGCGATCTCTGGACCTCATATCTGTTAGTGTTTCTACATGGATACTTATTCCCTAAGCCCCCACTCACTTTGGTGATCACCTGCATTTTTTCCCTTTTAAATCACGAAAAAATCATTTGGGGAAGTACTCTGTGCCACACTGTCATGCCCTTCAATTAGCATTGCTTTGTTATCCTCCAACTTTATAGTTGAGTATATTGCCTCTAAGCTACCAGTACCTCAGGAAGAAAGAAGGCCTGTTCTACGGCATGCGTGTCGGGGGCTGTTATGACAGAGAGAGAAGTGCTCACTTCCCCAAAAGAAATATTTTATGTAACTTTGTGTTGTTGGTTTTTATGTAGCGCACAATCTATCATTAAATGGTACAGCATAACTTTCTGCAGAAGAAGAACTCTCTTTCTGAAGAACTCTCTTTCTTGGCCTCTAGTGTGAAGCCTTGACGTTTCTTCCCATTTCCAGGTGATTTTGGAAGCCACAGTTGTCAATGTCAATGGGTTTAGTAGCTCTCTCTTGGGAGGAAAAGTTATCCCGCGAGATTTACCATCAAATGCTATCGTTGCGGAAACCGAATCTCTGAATTCTGGCAATTCAGTATTAGCATTGGGATTTACTGCCATCTAGTGGTCAAATTATGTAGTACTCCCCTACAGTTTGGTTTAGTTGCTGAACTATGTATGAAGAATACGGCAAAACAGTTTTCTTCTGAAATGTGCCCCGTGTGTTGCTGTTTGATGACGGATAAGATCTAATATGAATGGGGAATATGGTATGCGGTTCGACAGAGTGAAGAAAATGAAAAAGATTTCGCACGCTGATATTTACTTTGACAAGCAAGTAAATGGAGCAAAGATGTAAGTATAACATTTGGCTGAGCTGATTTAAGAGGGGACTGAAATGTAATTATATTGATTAACAGTGCTTTAAATAGAAAAACATATAAGTGCAAGAGCTCCTCAAAAGCAGCGGTGGGTCGAGTTTGGGGCGGAGATATGGGTGGTGGGAGGACAAGGAGCCGGGTAGGTTTTTGACCTTTCCAAGTTTTGTATGCAAGAAATATGCATACATTATAAGAATGCCAGATAAGTCTGTTCATGAGTTATTACACTAATAACTATTTATATAACACTTACTGATAATTATTTATTATTACCCATAGTAACCCTTTTTTTTTTAGAAACCTTAGAATAACAAAAGATTGAGGAAAAACAGTAAGATTTTAAATATATGTCCTATAGTTTGCATGCAGCTCATTGATACAGGGTCATAACCCACTAAGCTAGATGACAAGGATTTAACTTGATACCTGCGAGTTACACAAGGATCTATGTAACAAAAACAGACTATCTATATAAAAAACAAATCTGTGATCTGCAGTTTGCGTGGTGTGCTTTACAGCAGGCACATTTACCTTCTATGCAACTTGATGGTGAGTTAACCCTATGATTACAATGCACACAGACCTTTCCAGCAAGTGCATTAACCACCAAAGTTATTAAAGTGGCATTGTACCCTGGAACTTGCTGGGTACACAAAGATCTCTGCAGCAGGTGATATTTCTACAATGCAGCCTGTTGTGACTAATTAAGTAAGTCAGAACCGAGTTATTAATACTATAACATTTGCCTTGTTGTAAAATTCGTTAGGGAAGATGTTAGACTTGGCATCTTTTGGCGGGGTTTCCCCCTGACTTTTTGCTTTATGAGCTCCTGTTTTTGACTTAATTTTTGCTGGCTTTAGTACTCTGAGCACTTTACCACTGCTGACCAGTAGTAAAGTGTATGTGCTCTTATCTAAAATGTGGTGACAATTGGTTTATCCATGATTAGTATATCTGGTTCACTTATAAGTCCCTAGTAAAGTGGTATACCATAAACCCAGGGCCTGTAAACCAAATGCTACTAGTGGGCCTGCAGCACTGATTGTGTCACCCATAGAAGTAGCCTTTCAAACCTGACTCATGGCAATCGGAGATCACTAAGGGGCCGATTGTGATCTACTGCTGAGCCTCGCAGCGCCTGACTGCCTGATGCCAAGATGGCCGCCCCGATGTCGGTCATATGAAAGAATCCTGTCACACTCTGTGCTGCACAGGCGACTCTGTCCACGGAGGTAAAGGATAAATCTATGAATGAGCTCATAACTGATGGCAATCGGAGATCACTAAGGAGCCGATCGTGATCTACTGCAGAGCCCTGCAGCGCCTGACTCCAAGATGGCTGCCCCGACATCGCATCTGTGAATGAATCCCGTCGCACTCCCAGCCACATATGCGACTCTGTCCACGGAGGTTACGGTCACTAAGAATTGACCCAGGACCGATGCACCACAAAAAAAAACAGCCACTGAGAAAGCAGCATAAAAAAAAAAAAATATATATATATATAAATAAGTTCACGAGCCACCGATGAGCCCCGCAGCGCCTGACCTCAAGATGGCCGCCCCGATGTGAAACCTTCACCGACGATCAGTCTGCACCGGTGAGTCTCCACAACCCTATATGTTCCCTGTACCCGCAGGTCACAACAAAAATAAAAAAGTGACGAAGGCCCCTGCAACTTAGAGACTGCCGATTCCTCGATCCCTATGCCCACATGGCCTGACCCTAAGATGGCCGCCAAGAGCTAACTCCTCGTAAACTGCACAGTGGAATCTCTGTTCATATTGAAATGCTCTCTATTCACCCTGTATCCGCCGGACACAACAAACAATAGCAACGAGGGCCCCTACCCCACAGATACCACCGCTTCATCAAACCTCCTGCCCACGTGGCCTAACCCTAAGATGGCAGCCAAGAACTAACCCCTGGGAAACTGCAACGGGGAGTCTCTGACCAATACTTATTGAAGTGGATTAGTCGCCTCACATCCTGCCTGGTCCCAGTAATAAAAACAATCCTGACCCAGTCATCAACGCCTACTACCTCTGTTGCACCCCAACGGCCTCACTACTCGGGCCTTAATACAACGCGACGACCGCTTTGCACCCTCTCTGCCCGAAGGTCCTGACCTCATGTTGACAGCCAACCTACCAACCCCCTAAAGAAGCAGCCCGACCGCTCGACTTGACCCGTCCACCACAACATTCCACCCCGACCCCCTGTGGCATCATAACACACCTAGCCCTAAGGGAACTAGCCCCCCCGTCCAACTTAGACATTATGCCTTCTATCACGCCTCAGGCCTTTCACTTCAGGGCCTGTGGGCTCAGTTTACTGACATCTCGACTAGGCATTTCCAACTACTTGCCGAGCCTTAAATTCTGCTTTTATTACATATCAGTCACCCCTAAGGTCGGTCTAGGTAGCCCTAAGGGCAGGGTGTTGTGTAAGTAAAAGGTAGGACAAGTACCTTTTTGTTTTACATGTCCTGGTAGTGACAACCACCCAAGTTCGTTTTCACTACTGTGAGGCCTACTACTCTCATAGGTTAACATTGGGAATTCCTTAAATACCCTTTTTAAGAGTAATTCCTGATTGTAGAGGAGTAGCTGCTTTATGTTTTATATCATTGGACTGGTAAAGACAAATCCTCTTTAGTGGTAAAGTTGGATCTGGTATTACAAATTTTTAAATTCCAATTTTAGAAAGTGGATATTTCTCTGCTCTTAGCTCTTTTGTGTACTTTACAGCCTTTCTCCAGTACACGTCCGGGGAGGGGTGACAGGTACACTTTGTGCATTCCCTTTAGACAGCCACAAGTACAGGATACTCAGCTGCATCAGCCTTTATCTGCATATTGAAGGGTCTTCCTGGACAAGAAAGAGGGGAGAAGCCAACACGTACATCTGAATAGGTAGTTACCTGGCCTCATACACAACACTGATTTATTCCTCACAGATAGGCTGGCAGACAGAGGTGGGCTGAAATGAGAGACTTGTGCACAACAAAGGCTTTGCTTTGTAGTCTCCTCCACTTCAAGGGCACATTTAGGTATAAGTATTGGGTCTATGACCCCCCTTTCACTAGTTCACTTTGAGGTCCTAAGGAGACTCTGCCAAGAAGAGGAGTTGTGCTACAGGAGAGACTGCCGCTTTGCTAACTGCTCTGCTGTGTTGGCCTACTGATTGCTGGGCTACAGGAGGGACTGCCACTTTGCCACCTGGTCTACTGTGTTGGCCTGCTGCTTGCTGCCTCTGACTTGGACAGTGAGAAGGACTGGACCTGTTCTCTACAACCTTTTGCAACCTAAGTAATTCCAAGGACTTGTTGGCTTGCCCCCTGCTCAGGAAATCTCAGGGCCATCAAAGATTTCATTCGCACAAACAACCTCTGCTAGGCTCTGCTAATCTGGAGTCTAACTCTGCCTGACTTGCCCTCAACCAGTCCTGGGCCTTCTCAGAGTGTCGGCAGACGCTTTTGGGCAGCCACACAAATCAGTGCGGTGCACTCATCAAAAACCGCCGTGTTTGTCAAATTTACCGAAGCCGCAGCACCCGATGGTGGGCCCAGCGCAACCCGGCGCACTCTGCACCCATCAAGGAAAGACAGGCGTCTGCCCTCTGTGACTCCAATCACCGCATCGTATTTAGCAAGGAGAGACTTCAGCAACAAGGGTCCCGATCCCAAGGCCGACAGCACTGTTGCAATCCCCCAAGAAAGGTACTGTGCACCAGCACTCTCCAATGCAGCCCCGAATGGAGCGAATAGATCAGTCTCCCGCAAATTTGGCATTGCATTTTAACTGTAATAACTTTGGAAGCATTGCTTCACGCTGACCCGGGGAGAAAGTCTGTTCCCGATCCATGGCATGGATCACTGTCATTTCCCAAGCGTAACCGTAAAGAACCTACTGAAAGCGCAAGGGCTCTTTCAGCATCAATCAATCAATCACGGCATTTATAGAGCGCGCTACTCACCCGGGAGGGTCTCAAGGCGCTGGGGGAGGGGGTAAGTTACTGCTCGAACAGCCAGGTCTTGAGCTGCTTCCTGAAGGAGAGATGGTCCTGGGTTCGCCGAAGGTGAGTGGGGAGGGAGTTCCAGGTCTTGGCTGCCAGGTAGGAGAAGGATCTTCCTCCGGCGGTGGTTCTGCGGATGCGTGGTACGGTGGCGAGGGCGTGGCTGGTTGATCGTAGCTGGCGTGTGGGCGTGTAGAAGGTCATGCGGTCGTTGAGGTACTTTGGGCCCAGGTCGTGGAGGGCCTTGTGTGCGTGGGTGAGGAGTCTGAACGTGATTCTCTTGCTGACGGGGAGCCAGTGCAGGTCTTTCAGGTGTCCGGTGATGTGGCTGTGTCGGGGGATGTCCAGGATGAGTCGTGCGGAGGCGTTCTGGATGCGCTGGAGTCTTTTTTGAAGTTTGGCTGTGGTTCCGGCGTAGAGGGTGTTCCCATAGTCCAGTCGGCTGGTGACGAGTGCCTGGGTGACGGTCTTCCTGGTTTCAGTGGGGATCCATCTGAAGATCTTGCGGAGCATGCGCAGGGTGTTGAAGCATGAAGATGAGACGGCGTTGACTTGTCTGGTCATCGACAGGGAGGAGTCCAGGATGAAGCCCAGGTTGCGTGCGTGGTCCGTTGGCTTGGGCGCGGTGCCCAGGGCCGGGGGCCACCAGGAGTCGTCCCAGGCGGAGGGTGATGAGCCCAGGATGAGGACTTCCGTCTTGTCTGAGTTCAGTTTGAGGCGGCTGTTCCTCATCCAGTCGGCGACGTCTCTCATCCCGTCGTGTAGGTTGGCTCTGGCGGTGGTGGGGTCGTTGGTGAGGGAGAGGATCAGCTGGGTGTCGTCGGCGTAGGAGATGATGTTGAGGTTGTGTTGGCGTGCGATGGCTGCGAGGGGGCTCATGTAGACGTTGAAGAGGGTTGGGCTGAGTGAAGATCCTTGTACATACTTGAAGTATTCGTAACTTGAGATGCTTTCATTGGATTCTTATTGTTTTTATCTTGTTTTGAAGAGTAAAAGAGATACTATTTTCATACCTCATTGTGGAATCTGTTTTGTGGTGTTTTCACTGTGTTACTGTACCCACGTATGCGCAACTATTTTACACATTATCTCTTATGTTACGCCTGACTGCTCTGTGCCAAGCTACAATAGGGTGAGCACGGGCTGATTTAAGTGTGTGACTGACTTACCCAGACTAGAATTATGATCCCTACTTGGACAGGGTGCATACCTCTGTCAAGTAGAGATGTAATTTCTAACAGAAGAGTTTAAAAAAAATAAATGTATAAGTTCAGACTTTGCCTTTTGTGACTCCACCCAGTTCTGTTGCCAACCCTTGGCCCTTGCCATTTCCCGAAGGTATTGGCCTCATGAGCGCCCATTTTTAAAAATACATTTGTCACCACTAAGCTAAGCATCATTTGCTCACAAAGATTAAATTGACATCACAAAATGTCAACAATTTCCCAACTGTCTATTTAATGTCCTTAGCCAGGAAATGAAAAAGTACTTCCTGCACCCAGGCTCCAAAGTTTCTGATTTCTGAAGTGTCGCTGCAAACATCTAATTTCTAACCTTCATTGCCATGGTAGCAGGAGCAATTACTTCTCAACACATAAAGACTATAACTTGGCTGGTCTGGAAATGAAGAAGACGGACTGTTATCACATGTGTACTCAACACACTCAAAAATGAAACGTCAATTTCATACTCTCTGAAGCACCATCAGTTTCACACATGCACACATCTACCACTTTTCGTTCTCAGCCATACCCCAGTGTTATGAACCCCAATATAAGCCTAGTTAGTTGCACAACCTTTTACCAACATTTGTCATACCTTGCTCTACATAACGGCTCTGGTGCTGACCTTTTACCTAGTTGGGTGCCGAATAAATGACGCTGGTTCAATAAATGCTTATTGAAAACATCCCCACCGTTTATTCTGTATATCTCTCTGAGACCGAGTGAGCACGAGTGACTGAGCGAAAAGTACTGTACTGTTTCCACGATCCCTGAAGGGTCAGGGTTGTCATGTTCGATAGTTGCCAGAAACTATACGCTCCTTGGTAAGGTTGTGGGGCTTATAGTGGCACTGTGAGCTAGCTGGTCTAAAGACTAACATATCCTTTGGAGGTGTCTGGAATCAACCTGGACACCAATCCCTTAGTTTATGTTGTCTAAATGCGCAGATCCTATACATATTTGTAGGAACTACACGACATGGCGCCGCCAACGTTGGTTTGGTTCTTATTTAACGGCCAAATCTGAGTAGTTCAGTCGTGCTTTCTCAGAGACCCCTACTCACATTTACCAGGAGACATCTGGAGTGGGGACAGAAAATCCGCCGCAGCTGAGTAGGTATACCCTATGTATTGGCTATAGGTTTATTCAAGCTTGGATTATAAATTCCCTACACTGTGCATAAACCTAATCTCTATTTTTCTTGAAATTCCTTTCGCAATGTCTGTCCAAGATGACGCTGCAGTAAATGCAAAAGCAGCAGAGGAAGGAGAACAGGAAGGTGCTATAAAAATATCAGAAAATTGCAGAAATGCACTTACTTTAAAATTAGCAGATTTTGGAGTCCCAGCATTAGGTGGGACTGTTACCTTCGTGATTGAGGCACATGAGGCTTACAGAACAGAGATGTTCCATTTTTGGGTTCAATTCCCACCTGCAGATGCAGGCACACATACATTTCATTCTTATACTCCGGATGAAATACCAGATGAATACTCTTCATACGAGGACATAGAAATCCTGCTCACTAAAAGCATATAAATTGGTTTAAAGGCGCCCGCCCCAATACCACAGATAAAGTGAGACTCTGTCCGCTCAGCAGAAACGGACCAACTAGGCCAGTTCTAGCTGCTTACACACCGCATCCAGAGATAGATACATTACCAGCAGTATTATGTCTACTTTCCAAAGAAATAATAAAACTTTAGAGAAATCTTACACAGTTCATCACGAGAACACTCACACTTCAACCTACAAGGGTCACTCCAGCAGGTCAACTACAAGGGACCGCAACTAAAATCACCCCACAAACGCTGAACGCGTTTATGGGAAGAATGCCCACTAAACTTGAACAATTGTCATTCTGGATAGCACAAAAAATAGCACAGCTTGAGTCAGTGTTTCCACACACAGGCCCCCAAGAAAAACACAGAATATTGTCAATTTGCTTGCTAATGGAGAAAGCTACCCCGATAGAGGATTGTACCACTTGGGGTACAGTCTTCGCTGCCGTCTATACCAGGACTCATGGTTCCCCTCAATAGCAGTCATACCAGAAGTATTCAAACAAATACAGAACGAGTATGGGGCAGAACCTGCCCTGGACTTAGGGATGAAATTAATAGGTAATTTTGCCCAGGTATCTACAATTATGTTAGCAAACATAAAAGAGGAGGCAGCAGCTGTGGCTATATGCCAACGCTTGAGGGAATGCACTCCTGCACAACAGGAGTGGGAGATACCTAAAATTATCGAAGAGACCTATGCTTTACTAGGAAGAGATTATTTGGGAGCTAGACCTGTGAAATCACAATAAATGGGCAATCCTGAAAAGGATAATTCCAAGCAAGCACCTGATTTTTCTCTAAAGAAATGGGATAATAAACAATAAAAAACAAGCAGAATAAATCACAATCACGGGGTGGGTCTCCTCAACAGGAGCCCTCTGACAGGAAATAAAACCTGAGAAATTGTGATAATATTAAAAAACCTGACAGGTATCAGGATACTGATACACAATCCTCTTGTTCCTTTCAGGGTTCATCAAAAAACTCTGAGCGGGAAGGGCAGTCAGAACGCAGATCAGAAGAGCGAACAAAGCCAAGAGACACACATTGCACTTCAGACTATATTATCAAAAAAGAAGATAAACCCAAAAGTAAACCTCAATTTAAAAAGAAGAAAGTAGCTGGCCTTAAAATAAGAAATGCCCAGGCTACTTAGGACTCAACTTCTGAAAGAGGAATGGGCTCTGACGATGCTTGACAGCGCAGCAGAAGTAACAATAGCTCGCCAGAACCTGATGGAACTTCTGGTGACAGCAGAATTGAATGAACATATCATGGTCGAAACACCTGATACTAGGGTAAGTGTCCCGCATCAGTTATATGAAATAACCCTCCAAATGGAGGGGGACATATCCAGGAAAGTGAAAGGTCTCTTTTGGTAGCACCTGACATATGGATATGATATCCTATTAGCTGAAAAAGATTGGCCACCTGAGTTCGTTATGGATTGCTCAAAAGGAGAAGCCATAATATTACCAACCTTCTCCGACCTCGTTCTTGAATCACTTAAACATTCATATGCGCAGGAGTGGGCAGTAGCGCTAGCTCCCGCATTATACCTCAATCACGTAGGGTGGGATGCTGAGTCACCTCACCATGAAATCCCAGTAAAAACTACTCCTACACCCCAGAGGCAGTGCCCAATAAAACATGACACGAAAAAACAAGTCAGGGAGATCTTAGATCAACTTAAATACCAAGGTGTGATTGAGAATTGCACCTCTTCCATGAATAATCCTTTGTTTCCTGTAATGAAAACCCGACAACTCATACCATCTAGTTTTAGACTACAGGCATTTAAACACATACACTAAAACATTTGCAGTACAAAATGCACACAGTGCCGCATTGATAAATAACATTGTGCGGAAGAAATACAAAACAACACTAGCTATCTCAAATGGATTCTTTTTCCAAAATATAGTGCCTGAAAGCAGATATTTAACAGCATTTTCAGCCCTAGGCTCTTACCGCCAATTCTGTAGACTGCCCCAAGGGTATAAGAATAGCCCCCAGTTGTTCTCAGCAAGAGTATCAGAGTTACTTAAAAATTTTGATGAGGAGGCATTGTCCTATGTAGATGATATTTATCTGACGGGCGATGAATTGTTGGATCATTTGAATAGGGTGAACAACATAATTATGGGATTCGCCTCTGAGGGCTATAAATTTAACTTTAAAAAATCAAGAAATGCCCACCTCAATGTCCTATTTTTGGGATATGAGCTCACAAATGAAGGGAAGAGCCTGGCTGCTAATTTTTTAGAAAAATGTGTGCTGCTCCATCCACCAAAGACTTACAATCCATTTTAGGATTCCTAAATTTTGGCAGAACATACATTTTGGATTACGCAGAAAAAGTGAAACCTTTCTATGACTTAATTAGACCGGATTTTTCAGTCCGACATTGGACACAGGAACACACAGAAATTCTATGTTCCTTGCAAGCTGACATGATAGCTTTAAAACACTTACATACATGTGTAAATACCACAAATTTGGTGATCCGTGTAATAGTGGGTCAATAAGGATACACGTACCTAACCTTCAATGAAGACGAAACGGTACCAATTGCATACAAATCACATTTTTACACAAATGCTGAAATACGTTTTGCATCAACAGAAAAAATATTAACAGTAGTAGAGACTGCTGTAGTGAGAGAAAGAGCACTAGCTCAGGGGAAATGGATAATTGTCGTAACTCCAGTACCAACCTTAGAGGCTGTTACAATAGCAAGCGTTCCAAGCGCGAAAGCAATGCATCCAAGATGAATACATTGGGCTAATTCTCCCACTGCAACAGATGTAGACTACAAGTTTGATTCTACATCAAAAACACAAGTATTCCTGCATTATGAACAAGAATATCCTCTCCCGAATTAAATAATGCCTCTAGATCAATATGAATACATCGTTTACACTGACGGATCTGCTCAGCCTGCCGTAGGAAGTAAACAGCAATACAGCGCCGCATGTGCGATTGTAAAGGGACATATGCGAGACGCCAAGTTCCATCCTAGCAATGCGCAGACGCAGTCTCTTGGAGATTGCACAACACAGCTGGCAGAGCTAAAAGCCCTAATACTGGCACTAAAAAATACGGATCGGGAATTCCCCACATTAATTGTGTGCAATTCATTTTACTGTGTCTAGTCATACAATGAATATCTCCATTATTGGGGCCAGAATGGGTTTAGAGATTCCAAAGGTTGCACGATAAAGCACAAGTTGCTTTGGGAACAGATGGAGGAGCTGAAAAAAGGCTTGCCACGGGCTCACGTGATTCATACGTTAGTCATCAATGTGTTGGCGTTCACGTTGAAGGGAATTCATTAGCTGATGAGGCCGCCAAGGCGACAGTGAGAACTGCTGCCGTTGCTGCAATCACTTGTTCTAGCGCGAGAATAGATGGACAGATAATGGTAGCTGTCATCACTACGCGTAATAACAGCTCAGCCTTGCCGAAAGGTTTTCCACTCAAGTACTCCTACAAGTTAGATGCACAAAGTTTTCCGTATGCTCAAATTCCAGGAGATGGGGATAGAGTAATACCAAACATGGATTGCAGATTAGGTTTAATTCTAGCTGCACACGAGGGTCTGGGTTCAGCACATGCAGGTATTACTGCAACGGTTTTACTACTGAAACAACGTTATTGGTGGCCGGGTCTTACCAAACTGACCGAGGGCTTCATCCTTTAATGCGACATCTGCCAGCAGATGAAGGGTTTCACCGTAGCACGCCCGCCACAGACACTACTACTGATATCAGACAGACCACTCGCATGTGTCTATTTGGACAACTGCGGCCCCTTACAATCTGACGGGGCTTACAAGTACATCTTGGTGGCAGTGGATTCATGCTCTAGATTCCTGTGGGTTTGGCTGCAGCGCTCGGCTGATGCTCGAACTGTTATAAAGGATTTGCGAGTCTTCATAGGGACATATGCAATTGGCACATTACATTCTGACCGTGGCCTGCGTTTAGCTTCCGGGCTTACAAAGAAGCTATGGGAGGTTTGGGTATGGTCTTGCGGTACTCCTCTCTGTATCATCCAGAGGGAAATTATATTGTGGAGAGGAAAAACCGGGACTTAAAGCAATCCTTAACAGCGGGGGTATTAGGTTTGGGTGGCAGTTGGGTCAGTCACCTATGTGAGGTCCAGAGGCCACTTAATAACATGCCAGGAAGTTCCGTAGGGGGCCGTACTCCATATGAGGTCCTGTTTGGGACTAGAATGTGGGTACCTGAACTCGATTGTGGTCAGCACAGTCACAGATGAAAAAACATTTGACATCAATGATCGTTTGGCTGTTTTACAGGAACTCAATGAATTCCGGGCATTTACAAAGCAACGTCCAAGTAAAACGCACCACCACTGGGGAAGTGAAAGCTGTTCCGGCAAGACCTACCTGGGTCCCAAAGATAGGGGACCTTGTCAGAGAAAAGATTGTGGGCCAGAAAGAATTTGGGCTATCTTACAGAGCGCCTGTACCTGTCCTGGCTGTCGAAGGAACAAGAACAGTACTTCTTCCGCCTCTTGCCGGCAAAAAAGAAAAGAGATTCATCTCCATTGATCTGATCAAACCACACTATGTGGCCGATACTGAATAGAAGGCCACGTGGGCTCCTCGGTAGCTGCTGAACTCCTCTCGCTACCATTCAGGAAGTTCAGACAGAAAGACTAATAACGTTTGAAGATTTTACTATACGAAGTAATGGAGTTACCACAATGGAATGGAACTCGTGCCTGTTAAAAGTGAACAGCAACAAAACACAAAAAAAAACAAAGATCCCAAATCGGCCTGATACCGATATCTATGTGAATATGTCTCAAACCGAGTCATCTGCCAGTTCTACACAATCTACTGAGCTACAAAAGATAGATCGAACAGCTTCTGGCTACTTCATCGGTTTTGATACCTTTTCTCTGGATCCGAGTGAACCTGAGTCACCACTAGCTTCTGTTCCCCACAAAGAAAGATTTTATGATCTCTATGTTTGGCTGAAAAAGACTTACTTTGTTTCTTCCTGGCCACAGCTCTGGATTGCAATTGGTCTACTTTTCCAAGTCCTTTGGATAGGTGTAGTGATTGTCTTTTTCCTGCTCCTGAATGGACACTATCTCCCAGAACGCTCCGCAGTACCACATATGAACTTGGTCCTGAAACCACATACATCATCTCATCATGAACAAAGAGACCTGTCCTTTGTGAACATTACAGCAGTTCCTGTTCCTGAAGGAATAGTTGGGATAGGGTTTCGTATGATGTATTTGGTCCCACTGAACTTTTGAAAATACCACTTTTGTTAAAAATGTCTTTGAATGATATCATTACCTCCAGTACTTTCTCTGATGATTGGAATTTTGAAACTGTAAATTCTATGCTGTCTGATTTAGAACAATCTGCTGCACTCTCCAGTAATGAATTTTATGATGATTCATCTGATTTTGACACCATGCATTGTTACCAACACTATGGTCATCATTTCTTACACAAAGCAAGTATCCCACGTAATGTTTTCACTTATCATCAATGGGCATTGCCCAACACCACCGAAAAGTAGTTCACAAACGTTTACACAGAAGTTTGCTTATTTTTCTGGGTTTAACACTTCAGGCCCGACATCTTATTATTATAAGGTTGCACCTACACCTGGAAAGAAAAATATGCTCACCAACACGAAACAGATATACTCTGCTTCCTTTATTTCCCAGCTGTCTTTACAGGGTTTCGACTTTTGGAAGGACACCATAGACACAAAATCAGTCTGGGGGACTAAAGATTGGCAAGTTCAGGGAACAGAGGCATTATTTAGAGCGTGTCTAATTCCACAGAAGATTATCTTTCTGAACAACACAGTGTAACAGACTTCTTGTCTTGGACTAGCCAAGATTAAGGACTTGAACTCACTTCAGATTCCCTCACTCACACACTTTGAGGGTTGGCGTAACTATACACAACATAGTGAGGATACGGTAGATGACATTATACATGATGGTTCATACAATTCTTCAGACCCCAATTGGAAGGGATGGTTGGTTTGGCCTATCAACACAAATGGGTGTCAGTCAAGATTCAGGGGTATCACCGAAGGGTTTAGCATCCATAGGCCTGACCAGCGCTATGTACAACGAGAACACTCGAGGGTGGTGACATCTTACAGTATTGGGAAGTTATGCCTAGATTGCCTAAAAACCTCAACACTGTCCCAAGTGAAACAACACTTGTCCTTACTATCAGATGATATTGATCTTAGGGATTTTTTGTTAGGTCCCAGAAACCATGTCAGAAATGCTTCTTATACGCTATTTATAATGAAGTCTAGAAACGTTGGATTGCGTGAGATTGACAGGATTAATCTAGAAAAGGTTTTGGCAGTGATCGACAATGGGATGACCACACTAACATCCAGGATTTATTCACTGGGCAACATTGTGTCTTCTGCAATAGATATAATAGAACAGGATTTGTCTATTCTTCAGCTTGGGCAATCGCAATTGCGGTCCATACTATTATTAAGCTGGATGTTACACTCATTGCGCTCTAGTCAAGTGCCCTGGCGGTATATCAACAGTACGTCTCTGTTTTCTGTATATAATCTAACAGAAAAGTAGACAACAATGGCACGAAGAGATGCAAAATATACAATGCTGCACATTGAAAAATTGGACCAATTACCTTTCACCGTGACTGAATCACCTTCCACAGAGTGGCTAATCCGTGGCCATATTACACTGCCAGTCACAACATTCCAACTTCAATATTGCATACAGTATCACCAGGTAGGCAGGTATGAAGCGTTGGATAAGGAATACATACATGAACCTTGGGAATTACCGTACAGATTTAGATGCAGGAATGAGGACACTGAAGTCTTTCTCAGTGGTTCAGACTTTGAGAATTCGTTAAGTGGGTCTCTAATTTGTCAGAATATTGTGCTTCATGGAGCTTGTAATGCTTCAGTTGCAAACCTATCATGTCACTTGAAAGGATCCCCAACTGCCGTGATTCATCCGGTGTTCAAGCTGCTCTCGAATGGGAGTTATTTGATGCTGAATGATCAAGGTTGTTGTGGGATGCTGTCAGGCATCGCATATCTTGTCACCATAAGATCCAGGGTTACTTGGTGTATGCAAGTATTGTTTCTACCGACCCACACAGGGAGGCACCGCTATGGCCTTCATTGAATGTTTCCCTTATACGGTTTGATTCTCTGAGCAGACTGAAAGCCATACTTTTACAGGAGATGTGGCCTTAACCTCAGCCTGAGAGACTTTTGATCTCCAGGTTGTAAGGTCTTCGGCTGAGATACAGGCATTAGTCCGAACGAACTTCACGCTTCATTTAGGAGAAATGGTACATTGTATCTTTAACATGTCTTATACGAGTGGGATAGTACACCTATTTAGGAGCATAGGGTCTGGACTATTAAGCACCTTTCAGACGATCTTCGGAGTTATTCCATCATTTATACACTCCATATTGGGAAGCGTTTTTGGAGGGCTTCCGCTGGTCCTACTACTTGTAGTGGGTATCCTGGTTTTAATTTTTGTGCTACGCAATGGACGTCCCAGTTTCCAAACAGACGGAAAAAGCACTCCTTGTTCGACGTTGCCGTGAATGCATGGTACTCCATCTGGGCACACCTCAGCTCCGGGAGCTAAGTGAGCATTGGTTCCTATTGTTCAGATCAGTCTGGGTTGACTACGTCTTGCCTGCACTCCGCTACCTATTTTGCGGATACGAATGCGTGTTGGACATATGTCTAACACTTCCATCGGTTGCGCCTCTGGATGTGGACGTACTGCTGGACTCATTAAAGGCCCACCTAGGTCAGTGTCCTCAGCGTATTCCAATGTTAATGTTGGCATTCTTAGAGCCACCACGGGATGCTCCAGCTCCTGTCGGATTGGACACCGTCTCTACCACAGACTCACAGGCTTCGAGTACCTCCTCAGCAATGGCTGTAGGAACTGGAGAAGATCACCTTTGCTCCATTGACCTGATCCAAGAGGTGTTACAGGGAGCGTTGTCTACGAATGTAAGCAGCAGTGATGTTGCGTCTCCCACACAGGACACATAAACATTTGGCTCTCCGTGTGATGGGAACAATTCGGCCTTTTTCCAAAACAACCTAAATTGGAATTCGACAACATCATTTTTGTTGTATTTTTCTCTCATGCTCTCCCTGAGCACTATGGCTTTCGGCGTGCTCAGTTGGTCTAACAGTATATTGCTTATTTAGAGGACTTATAGAGTTTTTTGTTGTTGTAAACTTTTGCATCGTTTTTAACACATACCATGTTTTTAGATGTTTTTATACTCATATTTTAGCAATGTCTTTTATGCTTTGTCGTCCAGTCGGATGAGGAGTGGGTGTTATGAACCCCAATGTACCCCAATTTAGGCCTAGGAAGTTGGACGAGCTTTTACCTACATTTGTCCTACCTTGCTCTACATAACAGCTCTGGTGCTGACCTTTTACCTAGTTGGATGCCGAATAAATGTCGTGTGGTTTTCTTAGAAAACTAGCCTCATTTATTATGCATGAGGAGTCTTAGTATCACAGCAGGATTACCATCTTCTGCATAATAACTCTGTACAAGGGTCATCCTTGGCCGACAGGCCCACAGTACCATGACACATGTAGGTAGCACCCCTGAGGGTACCTTTCGGGTATATAAGTACCACATCTTGGCTGGGCAAACCAGAGGAGAAGCTTCCTTGCTGATACAAGTCACTGAAGTCCCTGCACGCAGACACTACAGCATGCAGTGGTCTGACATCTCTCGTGGGCTGTCCAACTCGAGACCAAGACAGGGTCCTTCATTCTCTCACATCAGGTGATGCGGTGGCTCTTTCCTAGGGGGATTCTTGGCTATACACCTACATACATGCTAAGTACATTTAGGTACATTTAGTTAGGGTTTGCATCTTAGAAGTACTCATGATTACTACCATGTATCTATATGCCTGCATATATTCATTGTTTTAGCACCATGGTAGAATTCTACCTTTTATTTACTCATTTGGTGCTTAGAACCGTATACATCTGTTTCTGTCTAATGGTTGTTGCAGCACATGTATTTTATGCTAGAATGTTGCTGGTTCAAGAAATGCTTATTGAAAATGTCCCCACTGTTTATTCTGTATATCTCTCTGAGACGGAGTGAGCAAGAGTGACTGAGTGAAAAGTACTGTACTGTTTCCATGATCCCTGAGGGGTCAGGGTTGTCATGTTCGATAGTTACCAGAAACTATACACTCCTTGGTAAGGTTGTGGCACTGTGATCTAGCTGGTCTACAGACTAACATATCCTCTGGGGGTGTCTGGAATCAGTCTGGACACCAATCCCTTAGTTTATGTTGTCTAAACGCGCATTTCCTATACAGATTTGTAGGAACTACACGACACCAGCTCACAAACTGTCATACCCTTCTTGCTTTTACTTACGATCTCTCACACATTCTCTTAACCAGGCACTGCTGGACAGTGACAGTTCTCAATTTTAATATCGCCAGAGTAAGAATCCATCACCTATGCCACGTTTGTGAGCAAGCGTGTGTGTGTGGAAGAGAGGGAATAAAAGTATCTGAGAATCTGGAGGTGAGAGAAAGTGTAAAAGAAACTAGGGTGTATGAGAAGATTATGTAAGGTGTGGCTTTTGGGGGACGGGATGTGGCTGTGGAGGATGAATGAAGAGAGAGTTTTAGTGACATAATATCGCAAGTGTGAGAACGTCATCCTTTTTGCCCTGATCACCCTCATTTTTTGACTGATACTGGTGGTTACTGACTCTCATTGTGCCCTGGGCTCTGCTAACCAGGTCCAGGGCAATTATTCTGTGTAAAAGGTATATGGTAATTAGGTTTAATTACAATTGGTATGACAACCTACCTATAAGCCCCAAGTATATGTTAGGGCATGTAGGTGTAGAGGTCCAGTAGATTTAATGCACTTAAGTGTGCACTTCTGCGTTGCTGCTATCATTTTAAAGACAGCCATGCTTTGCAAGCTGCTTTTAAAATAAAACTGTCCAAATTCGACTTTAGAATTAAAGGCACTTCCAAATTCTTAAGCTACCTTATTGTTTACATATAAATCACCCCTAAGGTCTCCCCTAGGTGCCCCAAGGGTAGGGTACCTTGCAACTATAAGCAGGAACATTATGAAAGATTGTTTTATGTGCCCTGTAGAGGGGAAATACTGCCAATTTCGTTTTTCTCATAGTCTTACATTAGCACCATAGGATAACATGGGAAGGCTTTATTAAACTTTAATAAAGTCTAGCTATTGACAGGTGTGAGTTAAAATGATTCTTCAAAATGTCTAAATGATAGAATAAATCCAACAATTTGCCATGGTTAGATTTATTATAACTTTGTCAGAAAATAAGTTTTGGGTGTTAGGTAAAGTTAGCCACTCCTGTAGGTTGGGTTACCCAGACTTTAAGCTCCATTTTTGGTTTTTAAAGAACAGTGCTTTCTGGCACAAAAAGTTGCCACACTTCAGGGGAAGTGGTCATCATTGAGAGTGGCACCCTGCACCCCACTGGTCAGGGATGTCCCCCTGCTTGCCAGCCCAGAAGTCTGGATACATATGGGAGAGATGCCCAGCAACTCAGATCCCTGCCTGAAGAAACAAGAAGAAGAAAGACTGCCCTGCTAGAACACCTGGCCGACACCAAGAGGACTGCACTCTGAATGACTGCACCTGCAGCACAGTTGTGGAGCTGTGCCAAATTTGTCAGCGCTGCGCTCCGATATTTTGAAAACGCAGGGTTGCGCCTTATTCACAATAATATGGCACACCTGTGTTTCCACTAGTGCTGGCACAAAAAAGCTGCCTAGTGCCAGCGCAGGCACCCTGCCACCATGTCGCAAGGGTGCCTGTGCTGCAGGGACGATTGTTTATGTGTAGGAAGGGATATATATATATATATATTCCGTTTCAACAAACTCCTTCAATCAAAGGAAAGGACCAGCACTCCAGAAGTTTAAATCCACTCAAACTTTTTATTATTTCAGTGATGGCATATCTACGCGTTTCGGCCGCCGCCTGCAGCCTTGGTCACGATATTGAGCCATATTTTTTTCTGTTTTTAAATACATATCAGTTTACCCGACAAATGACGGGCAAAGGACAAAACGTTTACATAGAAAGAGGACTGTTCAAACGTGAATGTGAGGTATTGGGGTCATCAAGTTTAGGCGCCATCTTAGAACATGTTTGTTTTGTTTTATGCTACTCGTAAGTGACAACATTTTCACATTCCTATATTAGTAATTACCGTTGTACACAAGGATCTATTCTTGATCATACCTTATGCATCAATTACAAACGATAAAATACAATATTACAATATAAATATGGCATCATAAATAACAGTTTTAAAACCTCAAGTTTGAGAAATAGAAATGGGGACAGTTCCCCTTCTCCCACAAAAAGTGCCTTAGTGCTTCAAATTGAAAAACATTTCTATTGCACATAGTAGAAATATTTGTTCTATTTGGTTTTCCATTATTTGTAATACAACTTACATTCTCTGTATTTATATATCAGAGAACTTCAGGAGTGTGAAATAATGATTTTACAATTAAGATAGGAAGAGACAAGTGTCAAGTCCTGTTCTCAATAAAGTGCATAGTGCTAGATGTTCATTAGGCTGCCTTAAATTATACAACCATTATTTTGAATGGATTACCCTCATCTTTATACCTCTCATATATAAAGTGCTAGTGACTAATTAATGTATTACCTTCATACATAAAAATCATTAAAGTGCAAGTGCTGTACATTAGTTATTAAAGTGCTAGTGCTAATATCCTCATTCTAAAAAAGATTTTTTTATATATAAAACAACTAACAGTTGGCTTCCTTGAGTGTGCAGTTTTGTACAGCTTTATTTAATAAAGACGTAACAAATCCTCGTCCACATTAAGTCCTTTCGGCTCTTTGCTGTCTAACTCTAAGATGTAATAGGTTTCCAATTTTCTTAATTCTTTCTCTTTATTGCCTCCTCTTTTCTTTTTGGGTACTTCGGCTATACAGCTATAACGCAGTAAAATGGGATCACTTTGGTGTTGTTTCTCAAAGTGTCTAGCCACAGGATAGCTGCGATCGTTATTGCTTATTGCTCTCCTGTGTTGCAGGATCCTTTTATGGACTGGTAACGTAGTACCCACATAGGTTTTTTTGCATGGGCACTTTAAGATGCAGACTACGTAACTTGACTTACAGGTTAAAAATCCTCGTATTCTTATAGTTTTGTTAAAAACCGTTTTAAAATTAGATAGATTGTCCCCATTCTGGCAGGCTTTACATTTTAGACATTTTTTAAAACCTTCTTTTTGCTGTAGCCAAGTTTGTCTACCAGGTCTTTCACTGTATTCACTAGACACCATCCTGTCTCTCAAGGACTTCGATTTTTTATAGGTTATTTCTGGATACTTTTCAACTTGTGTTCCTATTACAGGGTCACATTTAATAAAGTGCCAGTGCTTTTTTAAATTAACCTAATTTCCTCATGTTTCATGTTATATGTTGTTATAAACCTATGAGTATTCTCTTCCTGACTCAATTTGTTCATCTTCACAGCAGTTTTAGATGGCTCGAATAAAGGTTTTTCTCTAGTTAACTTCCTAGCTCTTTGAGGCATTTTCCAAAATTTTTGTTGTATAGCCTAACTGTAAAAACCTAGTCGTCATTTCTTTCTCCACACTTAAATAATCTTCCAGGGTGCTACAAGTTCTTCGTGCCCTATAGAATTCACCAAATGGAATGCTTCTGATAAGGGGGGCTGGGTGTGAGCTAGCCGTGTGAAGTATTGTATTTCCAGCCGTAGGCTTTCTAAAAACCGTAGTTTCCAGCCTATCTCCCCTCACCATCACTCTGATATCTAGAAAATCGATGGTACTTTTACTATGGTGTCCCACAGAATTCAAGTTTAGCATGTTCTTATTTAAATCATCAATGAGTAGCTCAATATCTGCTTCTGTGCCCTGCCACAGCACAAAAACATCATCGATGAATCG
This sequence comes from Calotriton arnoldi, assembly GCA_963921515.1. NCBI lineage: Eukaryota > Metazoa > Chordata > Amphibia > Caudata > Salamandridae > Calotriton > Calotriton arnoldi. Next base: position 69,019 of record CAWUFW010020946.1, read on the forward strand.
TAGCCAAACCAGGACATTCTCTGCCCAGTGTTCCAATTCTGGCCCTCCGAGCACCCGCTCCTCCCACCAGCCAAGATGTAAATTAGCATAACTGGGGGCGAAGCAGGTGCCCATCGCCGTCCCCTGCTCCTGTTGGAACAACTCGTTGCCGAACATAAAAATGTTCTTAGTAAGGCACCATTCCATAATTTCAACCAACATGTCATTCTGTGCAGCAAATCTTATTGGTCTTGTTTTTAAAAAATACTGGGCAGCTCTCCAGCCATCTGAATGCTTTATACTTGGGTAGAGTGTTGAAATGTCTAGAGTTACCAGTACCATATTGGCATCCCATCTTTCATCATAAATATGTTTAAGAAAATCAGCCGAGTCTCTTATGTATGTTGGGAGCGTCTTTACGATGGGACTGAGAAAAAAATCAATATATTTAGAAGTATTCTCAAACATGCTGTTACGGGAAGAGATAATCGGTCTACCAGGTGGGTTTAAAATGTCCTTGTGGACCTTAGAAATCATATAGAATACCGGAGTTACTGGGTTTTCTTGCTTTATAAATTTGATCTCGTCCCAGCCCATGTTGCAAGGGTGCCTGTGCTGCAGGGACGATTGTTTATGTGCAGGAAGGGATATATATATATATATATATATATATATATATATATATATATATATATATATATATTCACTGAAAAAACCATAGGTTTCAAGCACGTTATAGTTAGAAATTAGCATTTAAAAAACCTTAGAAATTCACTGAAAAAACCATAGGTTTCAGGGACGTTATAGTTAGTTGGACCTTTCACTCGTACAAAACCAGAGAAATTCCGCCGTTATAGTTAGTAAAGCTAACTATAACTCGCGCCCCCGCAATGCACTGCTGATGACGTCACATATTACATCATTCATGACATGGTCAGTGACATCACTGATGACATCTCAAATGACATCACTTTTTTATTTATTTATTTTTTGGGGGGAGGGGGGCCGCGTGGCCCCCCTCCCGGGCCACTTCTAACCCCGGGGACCCCATCCCCTGGGGCCTGGCCACTCAGTTGGGGACCATGGGGGGAGCCCAAATGCCCCCACGGTCCCGCCGGCTCCCCGCCTCCTGCGGGAGCCGGCATTGCTTTTCCACAAGGGGAGCTGCTAACATGCAGCTCCCCTTGTGGGAAAGCAATCTTCTTTGGATTTTGGAAGCGAGAGCAGGAAACCTGCTCTCGCTTCCAAAATCCAAACCAGTGTTTGCTATGACAGAGCGGGAGATGCACAGCTCCCGCCCTGCCATAGCAAACAGCAGTGTCCCGGGGGTGGGCACCCCGGGACACTGCAGGAGCCAGCCCTGGGGGGTGGCGGTCCCCAGGGCCATCAAGGGTTCCAGGAGGGGGGCCGCGCGGCCCCCCTCCCTACCAGTGCAAAGCCCCGGGGAGGTGGTGGTCCCCGGGGCTCGGGGGTCCGTAACGGACCCCCGCATTTCCATATTTAGTGCCCCGGGGAGGTGGTGGTCCCCGGGGCATGTGGGGGGGCTCGAGCCCCCCCACACAGGTTTAAAAAAAAAATAGAGCCCTGGGAAGGTGGTGGTCCCTGGGGCAGCGTGGGGGGGGATTGGGACCCCCCCACGCATTTCTTTTCACAGCCCCGGGGAGGTGGCGGTCCTCGGTCCTGCGGGGGGGCCGCGTGCCCCCACGCAGTAGTTTGTGAAAGCCCCTGGGAGGTGGCGGTCCCCGGGGCAGGTTGGGGGGGATTGGGACCCCCCATGCATTTTTTCACAGCCCCGTGGAGGTGGCGGTCCCCGGGGCTGCGGGGGCCCCCGCGGGCCCCCGCTAATCAATTGGCTGTGCCCCCGGGACCTGGCCCACCCGGGGGCTTTTTGAAAACGAAGCGTGGGAGTCCGCGCTTCGTTTTTTTAAAATAATTTCAGCGGGATTTGCAACCACAACGCGATTTCCGCCGAAATTATAAAAAAAAATGTTTTTGGGCACTGGGGGTCCTTATGGGTCCCCCTGAGCAGGCCAAGGGGGTCAGGGTGTTTCTACCCTGCCCCCTTTTATTGTTTTTAACCTCTTTTTTCTGTTTTCTTGTGACTCGGTTCTACCGAGTCACAAGATGGCTGCCAACACTTCCTGGTTTGGAGTGTTGGCAGCCAATTAGAATGAAGCTCGTGGTCGGGAGGGTTCGCGAACCCTCCTCGGCCACAGATATCGAAACTTTTTCTTTTCTAATTTCTCAGGAACTACTGAACGGATTTACACCATTTAAAAAAAGGTCTCTTTCTGAACCAAGAGCTACCTTTTTGCCAAATTTGGTGTAATTCCATTCAGCAGTTCGGGCTGTAGCTTTGTCTAAAGTTTCCTATGGAAAATAACATGGGGAAAACGCGTTTTGGGACCCCCCTTTTTTCTCGGCCCCCGCTTGACGAATCACCCCGAAACTTTCAAGACCGGAGCTGACCGGAGCGGGCCACTAGTTTTGAAAATTTCGCGAAGATTCGTCAACCGGTGCCAAAGTTATTGGGAAAACAAAAAAAGCTTTTCCTATGGAAACTAGGTCCTAACTATAACTACCTACTGGCGACCGCCAGTAGGATATATATATATATATCCCCTCGAAAGAGCCGCAACACAGGTAGGTAAATCTCAGCGTTTTATTTGGTGAAAGCTACAGCAAAGTTGTCGGGACATCACTCAAGTCTTCCTTCGCCGACGCGTTTCGTGCTGCCTAGCACTTTGTCAGAGGCGTAATCACTTTCAAACGCCAAGCCGTCGAGCACCTGATTTTATTCATAATACCCGCCCCAGTGGGCGTGGACAGTTCAACTGCCTGCTGGTCTCTGAAGTGCTCTTGGTCATCTCAAGTGAGTTGCTTGTGCGTAGCAGAAATAACAATAATAAAATTCCCTGTGGGTCAGTAAATGTCTCGCACATACTCTGCTGCACCATCCGACTTTCACCACCGCACCTCCTGTCCAATTACTGCTGCATGCCGGTTGGCATCTGCACTGATCCGCTTCTATGTGGCGGGGCAACTTTCACGGCAGGACTGGCCGTTTAATAAATCCAAACAAAGAGGTGTCCCCTCGAAAGAGCCGCAACATGAGGTAGGTAAATCTTAGCGTTTTATCTCGGCGAAGGAAGACTTGAGTGATGTATACGGCGCACCTGTGAACAAGGCTACTGATGTAGCTGAAACGCGTAAGGACTTAAAATAAGGCTGTTTCTCTGTGGAATAAAAGTACAGGTAATTCCTGAAATCTGGTCCGGCGTGCTTCTTCTCTTCGGATTTGGAGGTTTTGTTGGATATGAATGGAGGTTGTCCGCCCCCAGCGCCGTGACCGTCCTGGTGAGGTCCATGGTCCCTGCGGATGAAATTGCGTTGGATTGTTTATGAAAAGGAGCAGGACCCGCCCACAGTGTTCCAAACAGTAAGGCACGGACAATTCCAGCCGGGTAATTTTGGAAAACACCGTGAGGCAAGGGAGAGTGAAGGACACTTGTCCCTCACGTACGGATTTCAGGATTTCCAGGTACTGCTATGAATTGGGAATTAAGCGACAGCCTAATGATTATAGAGTAAGAAAAGTACACTTTTAATGGACTCCGTATGTTTTACGTTTCACTGCGAAAATACCCGTTTATTTAAATATGAAGGGAAAATGAATACCAGTGATTTTCTAAGACTATGAGACTTTACTTTCAAAGTGCATGTTGGGAATTGCAGTATGTCAGGACTATGTAGAAATGTTGTAGTCCGACAAAGGTGTATAAAGCACGTAGTTACGACGCAAATTCATGTATACGGCTCACCTGTGAACAAGGCTACTGATGTAGCTGAATCGCGTAAGGACTTACAATAAGGCTGTTTCTCTGTGGAATAAAAGTACAGTTAATTCCTGAAATCTAGTCCGGTGTGCTTCTTCTCTTCAGATTTGCAGGTTTTGTTGGATATATATATATATATATATATATATATATATATATATATATATATATATATATATCTCTCAAGCTCAAGTCCACGGCAAAAATGCTCGTAGCACTCAGGAACGGCGGGTGCCTGTCATTCATTTATCATTGACCTTTGATATGCAATGTATATATTTCGAAACAACGTAATGAATTACGATGCATAATTTGAAATGATGTTTCTATGGTGTATAAATAGAACCAAAAAAACGGGGCGAAAAAACACTCAGTAATGGCGCTGTGTTTTTAGAGCCTGCGATGTAACAGGCCGCTTTTCATGTTTATGAATGTAAAAGCTGCAAGTAACATGATGTCGTAACTATAAAGATGGCGGAGCCGTCAATGTAATCACAGTCGAAAAAGGTGCGAGCCGAAACGTGTCCTGTTGGTTTTGTGACTCGGTAAATAAACCCGAATTTTTTCACCCCTCAATTGAGTGCAGTCTCTTCACTTGGTGGAGTATTGTGTATATATATATGGCGATCAGGCATCGTGAACAAGGCAGCAAGAGACTGCTGAAACGCGTTGATGTTTATCGTCACATGAATAAAACTACCGAGTGACCAATTCCTTTGGGAGTGCTGGATGATTATTTTTCAAAGACGAATGATCCTATTGGAAATATATATATATATATATATATATATATATATATATATATATATATATATATATATACTCGCTCCAAATCCACACATGGCTGCTGAACTCCTCGAGGCGGGTGCCTCCCAACATGAGGGTGGACTCATGAATATTTAAAAAACAGCTACTGGGAGCACTCGCGGGGTAATCATGATTATTCCAAGCAGACGCATTTCAGCTTGTTGCCTTTATCAATGCTTGTAGAAATGAAATCGACACCATGTATACTGATTAGTTCTTTATACGTCATAAGGATGGCTACTATTGGTGGATGCAGGCATAGTTAACAAAAGAGGACTTGTGCCATTACAGCTCCAAATGCCTGATGTATTTTGGCGCCATGTCAGTGTGTCCTCCCAATTTTCCCTTTGATGGGCAGCACGCATCCCCCACAGTGTCGACAATGCCCCTCGCCTTGCCGCATTCATCAAAGTCACTCGGCACACCCAGTTGAAGGCGGTTGCCGAAATGTGTCGGTCGTGGTCAGTTACTGCAACTGTTGTAACCACATTTATTGTTCGTTTGCTGGAGTAAAGTAAAAGACATCTTGTGTGTCAAATGGCCCAGAGAGTCCTGGATCATCCTTTTTCATTTGTGCTGCTGCAAACTGAATATATACATATTCTGAATATATATATATATATATTCAGTTACACATATACATATATATGTATATATATATTTATTTTGTTTTGGAACAAAGGTACGGCACTCAGGATCCTTTACTTCAGGTATTTTATTTGACAAACAGAGCCAGTCTGTCACACCGACGCGTTTCAGCTACGTACGGCCTTGATCACGGTTGGAGGACACTACCATTCATTCTGTTTTTATACCACTCCCTACTCAGACTTGTTCACAAGTGTTTGCGATGAATCGCAAATAAAATAAGGGAATAATGACAACATTCATCTCAACAATAGTAGCATTACGAACTGAACACATAACTGTTGTCTGTATGTGAGCCGATCCCACGCAAACACTTGTGAACAAGTCTGTCTTCTATAGTAAGGCCTTTGTTATTGTAAAAAACTACATCTGCCAGAAGGCCATACCATGGGCTGAGTAGGGAGTGGTATAAAAACAGAATGAATGGTAGTGTCCTCCAACCGTGAGCAAGGCCCTGTGTGGCCGAAACGCGTCGGTGTGACAGACTGGCTCTGTTTGTCAAATAAAATACTTGAAGTAAAGGATCCTGAGTGCGGCGTACCTTTGTTCCAAAATTAATCTAGGCCACGGGTTCGGCCTCACGCCTGCACCCGCTGCTGAGCGCTCCGGCATTGAACCTCACTGTTTTTCTATATATATATATATATATATCTCCACATCCAGCATTCCACTTCCAACAGCTAGACACCGCAGTTTCAAGTAAGTTTATTGAATGTGCTGTAATGCGTTTCGACGGGATCCCCTGCCTTGCTCACACACCGAGTTCCACTGCTACTCTCCCTTTGTTGGGAGTGTCAGTCACATGATTCCATACACATGAACGACATACTTTTCAAATTCAACACTTGTTATACGACCATCATTGTTCAAACATCGTACTTGTTATAAAGATAAAATCATGTATTAAACACATTCCAACACGTGAACATTGCTAATGAAAATATTAAAATCAAAACCTTATAAATTTGGCATGCTATCAATTTATCTTCCTCATTTGTTTGTACCTTTATTTATACTTTTTAAAGCTATTTTTTGTATTGTTTATTTTTTGATTCGTTTTTCTATTTTTTATTTTTTATTTGCATGCTTGTGTATGGACCGTGAAAAATAATACAGTGCTACCCTATGGTTAAACCCATGTTTATCTAGTCATCTCATAATCGTGATTTGTAAATGTAAATGTAATCAGCATTTATAGAGCGCACTGTGACCCTACGGGTATCCTGGCGCTTGAACACGTAAGACCAGCTGAACTCTGAGTAAATTGGAGGGCACGGGATCAGTAGAGCTAAGGAACCACGACCAAAACTTATGCCCTAGGAAAGAGCCAAGTCTTCAACTTCTTTCTAAACGGCAACAGGTTTTCCATCTGCCTGAGTTCGGCTGGGAGTTTGTTCCAAGCCGAAGCTGCTGCAATGCTGAAAGCCCTTCCTCCTGATCTGACTCTTCTAAACCTGGGCACTCTCACCAGTTTAGCTAAGGAGGAACGAAGGTTACGCGAGGGGACATACCATTCAAATCTGCTCTGTAATGGCTTGGGCCCAAGGCCATGCAGAGCCTTAAAAACTATACATAGCGATTTGAACTGTACCCTCTGCATAACTGGGAGCCAGTGGAGCTCAGAGAGAGCCTGAGATGCCGATGATTGACGTGGTCTCATTAGAGCTAGCTTGGCCGCCATCGACTGGATTCTCTGGAGTCTCCCTATCAAATGTTTAGGAGACTCCAGCAACAATGCGTTGCAGTAATCCAGTCGACTCAGAATGATACTCCCTACTACCAATGATCTGGTCTGTGTGGGGAGCAGTGGGAGGATCCTTCGGAGTACTCTAATCAGAGCGAAACAGCTACCAGCTGTTTTATTTACTTGAGACTCTAGACTCAGATTGCAATCAAAGCTGACTCCTAAATTGCGTACGGCCTTGGCGGGAATCAGTGGAGCTGTCACCGGGAGTGGCCAAAACCCAGAAGGTAGTGGGAGGGGAACCTTCCCAGCTGAGCAACACAGGACCTCGGTCTTTTCCCCATTAAATTTGCTTAAGTGCAACTGAACTATGCCCCTTGTTTAACACTCAATCTTGTGTTCTTGGCATTGTACCTCAATTTTTTTTCTTTTTCTTCTTTCTTACTGCCCAGTTGCACAAATATATCATGTTTCATGACATCAATGCTCAGTCTGTGCAATGGTGCAAGAGATCAGTGATTTGACCTAAAGAGAGATTTATCTATTTACGCCACTGGCCTGTTCAAATTGGAATCTGCTGATAACCCTTTAGTAAAGTGCAAAATGCAAGTATCGTAGTGAAAGGCATATAATGCAAGTGTACTGGTGTTTGGTATTCACCCTAGGCAATAAATGTACATAATCCAATCACAGTTATTTTATCACTAAAGTGCAAATGCACATATGCAATGTTAAATAAACCCATTTTGGTTTTTCTCTAGTCATAGTCCATTACAATAATATGCTAGTATAAGGACTCTGGGCTTAAAGTGCAAGTGCCTTTCCCACATTCTCATGTGAACCTAGGGCTCAAAGTGCAAGTGCAATTGTGCAATATGGCTAGATATGAAAGTGCAAGTGCCTTTTTCATATTCTCATGTAAACTTTGGGCTCCAAATGCAACTATGCAATATTACTTTAAATACGAAAGTTCAAGTGCCTTATTCATATTCTCCTGCAAATATCGCACACAAATTACTACTCCTACTTTCTTACTGCTAGTATTCTTGCACCTACACCAAGGAGAACATCTCTCTCTATCTTTCGGATGATAGCATGCATTGCCTGCGCTTGCAGTATCTAAAGTGCTAGTGCAATCTAAAATCTATTACTTTGATCGATGTCCAATCGCATTAATTATCCAGAAACTTGATATTAACCCATACTTAAGCATTCATATTCTCTTTTGATTTCATTTCCAATTGATTTAACTCTGCACAATGCCAAGAATGGGGGCATGATCTTAAAATAAAATAAAATATGTCTTTTAGTTCTACAAATTTCCTAAAGCATTGGTAAAATTCATACATTTTCTCATATTTAACTAGAGACTGGTCAAGTTCATTTGCTTCTTACTCAGAGATGGACATACATGTCTTCTTCTGCATTCAGGCCTCGGGGTGTCTTAGTGTCAAGCATTAATATGTAGTGTGATTCGAGTTGCCTGAGCTTTATCTCACAATTTCCCCCTCGTTTATTCTTCGGGACTGAATCTATTACATAGTAAGAAAGCTTGTTTAAATTACCTCCGTGGGCCTCATTAATGTGTCTGGCTACTGGATAAGTTCTATCTTTGTTTTTTACTGCCCTAAGGTGTTGAAGGATCCTAACGTGTACCATGTGGATCGTGCTACCCACATATACCTTAGGGCAGGTGCACTGAAGAATGTACACCACATGGCCACTCCTACAATTGAAGAAACGAGGAATTTTCCAAGGTTTACTCAGCAAGGGTGATTGAATTTCCTTTTTGTTGACTCCGTGTTGACACGCCTTGCATTTCTGGCACTTATTAAAACCTGGATTAGCTTTCAACCACCCTTCTGTCTCAATCACCTCCGGGCTATTTACTACCAGCTGTTGCCTCATAGATTTCGCCCTTCTGAAGGATTTAAGGGGCCTGCGAGGGACTAAACTGTTGAGTGTCGAATCTTCTTTGACTAGATGCCAATGCCTGTTCATGCAATCTCTCACTTTTGCATGATAGGCATTGTATCCAGTTATCATTCTTGTCTCTTCCTTCTTAGATCCAGCCTGTTTATTTTCCGTACTGTCCCTAAAGATAATTGATTCGTGTTAGAAATGGGATTTCTGGTTGGCTAGGGCATGCGCCTAAGCCAGGCAGAAACCACCACTCTAGTCAGGGCAAGGGAGTTACACGCTGAAGATAACCCCTGCTCACCCCCTTGGTAGCTTGGCACGAGCAGTCAGGCTTGTCCCAGAGGCAATGTGTAAAGCGTTTGCGCAACACACACACAGCAGCAACACACTAGGCACACCACAAAAGAAACTCCACACAAGGTTATATAAAAAAATAGCCTTTTTATTATCCAAAATACATTAGAATCATAATCACTCAATGTACGCTGTGCCAACTGGCACTAGGCAATATTCACAGGGTATTATATACACATGACAGGGCCAATCGGACCACTGTCAGAACCTTTAGAACGTACAAGTAGTAAAAATAACACAACCAGTAACTACTGGTACAATAATGACCTCAGCATCATCACCTGCAACATAAACACATTATGTCTGCATCACCTTAGGCATAAAACATCATAGCATGACATTTGCATTAGGCATCACCACATTAGGCATAAACACTGGGCATAAACACATTATGCCATCCCTTAGGGCCTTGCGCCCTTCCAGTACACTCGGGTACCAACCATGGAAATGACCCCAGGCCAACTGGCCTTTCTAGGGGGGCCCCATGCCCCTTTGTCCAGAATGTCAGGGCGCTAAGCTGCCACGTGCAGCAAGGGCAATGTGCGTCATGCACTGGGGGCAGGTGTGTGCAACTCACCCCTTCCTCAGCAACTAAAGTAATGCCCCCTCGTTGAAGCTGCCCTCCAACAGGCGGTGCAGCTGTGCAAAATTAGCCCTGGCACAACTGTGCCTCCTGAGCCCCCACTGGGACTCCTAAACAAAACTGCCCCAACGTTGCAGCTGCCCGCAACGGCGGCGCAGCTGTGCATAACAACGCTGGCACTCCCGGTGCCTCGAGAGCCCCGTTCACCGGGCTCCTCCTTGTGCCATCTCTTGGCACCAACAAGCATCCGCCCCACTCACCGGGCTCTTCTGGGCACTGGCACGGTGGGACCCGGGACTTCGACGTGGAGCCCTCGAGGCTCCGGACGATCGAGGCTGCATGCTGGGCTCTCCTCACCAACACGGGAGCCCTGCCTGCGTCGTGCTGCCTCTTCCTCTGCCGGTCGTCCGCTTCGGTTTTCCCGGCCCCGCCCACAGTCAGGCAGCTTGCCTGGCTTCTGGGTCGCCGCTCGCAGTGGCAGCGGCTCCTTTTCTCAGCGGCTCCTCTTCTCTTTGGGGCAAAGTGCGGGGTAGGCTCCCGCCGCAAAACAAGCATCAAATGCGGGGTGGGCACCCGCTCTTCACGAACATCAATGCGGGGTGGGCACCCGCTAACAGGAGCATACCACAGCGGGGTGGGCTCCCGCTCTTCGATACTTAAAAACTCCAATGCGGGGTGGGCTCCCGCTTTGCTCTGGGAGTACGGGGGAATCCCCACACGCCGCAGCCTCCTGCTGCAGTCTTCCAGCACTCCTCCTGGAGTAAGAATTTAGCGCCCATGAGGCGCTAGCAGCCAGAAATGTAGAGGGGCACAGCTGGGCCCCGGTAGGCCAGCTCACAGGGCCCTCCAGCAGGGAGGCAGTCCCTCGTGGCGGTTCCTCCTGGAGCCCAGCAGCAGCAAGCCCCCAAGTCACCAAGAAGCACACCCTTTCATGGGGTCACAGCCCCAATATTTATACACCATTTGCTTTGTCTGCCCTGGCACAGGGCTTGGGGGAACCAGCCTGAACTGGTTCTGGGGGGTTTTGGAGCACTTTGTTGACAAGGCTTCTCTTCCCCTTTGTCAGGTGGGGGCTCGGTGATCAGACACACCACAGGGGGGCGGAGCCAGCATTCACCAGGCAGGCACAGACCTATTCAGGGTCAGGGGACTGCTCCTCCCACTACTCCAAATGCAGATCTCCCATGCAGCCTAGTGCTGACTCACCCTGCCCTCCCTGGAGCCACACACACCTCACCAACCCCTGTCACTCCAAAACCAGACATGCAATCCACATCAGGCAGGCAGACACATAGCACACAGAAATGCCAACTTCTAGAAGTGGCATTTCTAAAATAGTGATAATAAATCTGCGCACACCATTGCGCAGCATTTCTTATCACTATTCCAAACATACCAAACTTGACCACGCTGCTCCTCTCATATCAGGAATTACCACTGAAACACTTATCAGGGAATCCCCAATGCATTGCAATGGGAGGGCAGTCTCACAACAGTGAGAAACCAAAATGGCGGTTTGTCACTACCAGGACATGTCACACAGTTAAGGTACATGTCCTCCCTTTACCTACAATGCACCCTGCCCGTAGGGCTAGCTAGGGCCTACCTTAGGGGTGACTGACATGCAGTAAAAGGGGGGTCACAGACATGGCACATACTTTAGGTGCCACGCCACAGCGGCAGTAACACTGCGCGCACAGGCCCTGCAATGGCAGAGGCCTGAGATAGGTTTGAAAGGCTACTTTGATGGGTGGCGCAATCAGTGCTGCAAGCCCACCAGTAGCATTTAATTTACTGGCCCGGGTATCTGAGATACCACTTTACAAGGGACTGACAGGTAAATTAAATATGCCAAACAGGTGTAGACCAATCTTACCATGTTTACCACAGAGACCACACGCACTTTACACTGGACAGCAGTGCTAAAGTGCCCAGAGTCCTAAAACCACCAACACCATGTCCGAAAAAAGGCTAGGAGGAAGGCAAAAAGTTCAGGGATGACCCTGCGAAAAGGGCCAAGTCCAACAATTCTCTAGGAAGTCCATCCACTTTATTCAAAGCTTGATTTAATGTCTTCTGGCTGTAACCCCTCTCTATGATTCTTTGTGTCAACTCAGTCTGTGCTTGTTTTAGAGAGGACAGCTCCCTGCAGTTCCTCTTCATGCAAAGATGTTCTGCATAGGGTATGCTATGTTTTAGTTTCTGTGGATGAAAACTGCTTGAATGTAAGATGGAATTCCCTGCAGTGGGTTTTCTAAAAGTGCGTGTGTGCATCCTGCCTTCCTTTATGAAAATCTCCAGGTCTAAGAAATGCACCTGAGTTTCACTGATGGTACTTGTGAAGCTCAAGTTTAGTGAGTCAGTATTCAAAGCAGAGACAAAGGCATTGGCCCTCTCTAGGGACCCCTCTAAATAATGAACAAATTGTCTATAAAACGGCACCAGACTATAATGTTTTCTTTCCACTTTGTCTCAAACTCGACCCTAAGCACCTGCTCCTCCCACCAGCCCATGTGAAGATTCGCATAGCTGGGGGTGAAGCAGGTGCCCATGGTCGTTCCCCTTAACTGTCTATAGGTGTCCTTCCCAAACAGAAAAAAGTTGTTTTCAAGGCATAATTCTGCCATTTCAGAGTGTTGGTATATATATATATATATATATATATATATATATATATATATATATATATATATATATATATATATATATATATATATTGGATAGCAGGAGTGGAGAAAGAAACAGGGACATCTTAAGGATTTTGGGGGGCCTGAGCCAAACCTATTTTGGGGGCCCCTGTCCAGAACAGGTTTGAATTTATGATTTAATTTCAGCTCTTTCATGCCCTCTTAGGCCAGGGCACTGAGAGTATACAGGCGCAATTGTCCAAATTCTAAATGTGTTTACATCTAATGTTCAGGGATAGTGATGTGTGTTATCAATATTGTAACAGATCAGCAGTTCACTAATATTACTGCAAATAATATCTGTGACAACCTCGAAGATGAAGGTGCTGCGGGTGGAGAAGAGGCTACGGGAGGAGAAGAGGCTGCGGGCAAAGAGGACGTCATCGGCAACACGGAAACAGGAAGCTTCCCAAAAAGCTTCCCAAAAAGCCCTTTAAAAGTCAGCTGACTTTTAAAGGGCCTTTTGGGAAGCTTCCCGCCGGTGCCGTGTGTGATGTCACAGAGGCGGGCACAGAGGCCGGCAGAAAATACAGAAGATGGCCGCAGGAGCATACGTATTGAATACGTATTCACTAGGTATGCTCCTGCGGCCATCTTCTGTGTTTACTGCCGGCCTCACTGGAAACGTAGAAACGGCAAGGCAAGGTCTGCGGGCCGCCAATGAAGGCCTGCTGGCCGTACTATGAGAACCACGGTTCTAGAGGCACCTCCAGAAGTTTGAGATCATTTGGAGCATTGTGACCAAAAAGCTCCATATATTGACCGACCCGTCGTAGATAATCAAGCCGGTGACCTTGAACCGCATCCCGACCTGAAATTCAAGTTTGCCCCGCTGAAGGTCCAGAGGTTTTCATCATCAACGAGACTTCCAGGAATTGACCGAGGCATCTCGCTGAAGCAAGCAGCCGTCGTCGAACCCAAACCTGGCCTGCCAAGGAGACCGGTTTGACATTGAGAGCAAAAGCTCCAAAAAAGTGACTAAGTCAGAAGGTAAAAACATGACCGGGGCCTACCGCTCACTCTATTCGACCCGCGCTCCATCGCGGTCGGCCTGAAACTTTGACTTTGTCTCGGTCTAGCACGGCCAGATGTCCTAAGTTGGCTCTTGTGACTTTTAAGCACTAGAAAACATTTGGGGCCAGATGTACGACCATTGGATTTAGCGCCTCGTAATTTGCGACAAATTGCGTGTCGCAAATTGCGAGGCGCTAAATCTAATGTACAACAGTGTCAGACATTGTTAGCGATTCCCAATGGGGTCGCAAAATGCGAGGCTCATCAATATTCAGGAGCCACTCGCAATTTGCGACCCCATTGGGACTGGCCAGCCTCACAGGGATGGTGGCCTGCTGGGGTCAGCAGACCACCATGTCTGTGACTGCTTTTCAATAAAGCAGTTTTTTTTTTTTTTAAATGCAGCCCGTTTTCCTTAAAGGAAAATGGAATGCATTTAAAAAAGAAAAAATGAAACGTTTTCGTTTAATTTTTTAAGGGCAGGTAGTGGTCCCTGGGACCCCTGCCTGCCCTTAAAAAATATTTTCCTCTGCATTCACAAAGGGGAAGGGGTCCCCTGGGGACCCCTTCCCGTTTGCGAGTGCTTTACCACCCTTCTGAGAAGGGTGGTAAACTGCGACTGTTTTGCGACCGCAATTGCGGTCGCAAAAGAGTCATACATAGCTGGAGGACTCGCTATTAGGAAGGGACGCCCTCGGAACACCCCTTCCTAATAGCGACTCGCTATTCCTATTTTGCGAGACGCAAATAATTTGCGACTCGCAAAATAAGAATAGTACATGGCCAACTCGTTTTTTGCAGTCGCAAAGGGGTCTGAAAGCCCTCTGCGACCGCAAAAGACGGTCGTACATCTGGCCCTTAATCTTTAAAAATTCATATCTCCGGTTCCCTACATTGGATTATTGCCATTTTAGTGTCATTCTCTATTTTTATAAATTGTAGGTGGATTTTTATTGTGTGTTGTGTCTTACTTATTTAATATATTGGTGTTTTTAAATGCTTTACAGACCTGTCTCCTAAGTTAAGCCTGCCAGCTCGCAGCCAGCTACCAAGGGTTGAGCAAAGGAATAATTTATTGAGACCTTGACTGAACTTATATTGTGATTGTGGCCTTGTACCCACCTACACCTACTAATAAACCACCTTCCAACAGCTAGTGTATGTTAGAGAAGCATAGTAGGTAAGAGGAGCGGGCAGGAAAGTGTTGATAGGGGGAGAAGGAAAAGAAGAGGAGAAGAATGTGAAGATAACTAGAAGTCATTAGCGAAAGAATATGAGAATAGAACAGTAAGATACTTAAGAGATAAGAGAGAAAAGAGATCGGTGAGAGGATGGCAGAGAGCAGGGCATTAGATGATAGAGCAAGAGGAGGGGTTTGAAAGATGAGGGTGTGAAAGGATGTTATGTAAGATAGAGGGGGGCAGATTTACAAGAACTAACGCACCTCTGCATTTTAGCAGAGATGCGTCAGTTCAATTGCGTCACGCAAAAAAACCCTTGCGCCACCATGGATGCATCGCATTTACAATGCGGTGCACCGTGGCGCAAGGGTTGACAGATGCATCACGCATCTGTTGCCGTAAAGGTAACACATTGCTGGAGTTGTGTCGCAAGTGCAACGCAACTCCAGCAATGCTCAGGGATGCCTATTCCTATTGTGCTGCGTCACTCCTTACGCCTGCTTCAAGCAGGCGTAAGGTTTTGACACAGTGGCGTCGTAGAAGTGACGCAGTGAAATCTTGTGCATCACTTTTACGAGACTTTCTTACGTCGGAACGCCCACCCTGCATACATTATACCTGACGCAGGTATAATGTGACGCAGGGCTTTACAACGTGACGCATCTCCCTAGATGCGTCACGTTGTAAATGTGTTGCAACGTGGCGCATTGTTTACGATGCCGCTGCCTCACAAAAGTGACGCAATGGCGGCGTAAAAGTGTTGCAAGGGGCTTGTAAATCTGCCCCGGGGTGAGCATGAGAAGGCATGAGAAGGTGAAGTAGGATAAATGATAGAGAAGGCTTCAACAGAGATTCAGGAGAAATAAAGCTGCAAGAGGTGAACACGCAAGAGAGAGAGATAGAGGGTAAGGAGTTACAATGGGTAGAAAAAGCAAAGAAAATAAAGGGATGTGAAGAGGTGTATTTTTTTATTTGTCCAAGGAAACATTTGTCTTGAAATGACACTTTTAGGCTCAGGCCTTTCCCTCTGGTCCTTTTCTCACCCTGAGTAGGAAAGAGCTCTGTCTAGGAAAAGCAAGTGCTCCAGACTGTCAGGAAATACATCCCTTTGCAGGCATTTCAATATCAAAATAGTAGCAGGTGATGCATGTTACGTTTGAGGTGCATTAATTTGACAGTGGTGCACTTGTGGGTCCAGTACTGTTGATTAATATCATCATGCACCACGGGGTGAGGCACATTTACAGACCTGTCTGAGAAACAAAGCCCTAGAACCGTAAACAGGGAAAGATCTTAATCAATGTGCCTCTTATGCTGATCTTCACCATGCACTGTTATCCCAACAAGGAGGCCCTTACAGGTATTGATTTTTTCCATGCATGCACTGCCATTAAAGGGTCGAGATATCCTAAGAACTCTGAAAATGGACCTCAGTAATGACCCAAAATAAACCCCTTTACCAGTACTGCCATATCCACACGCTTTTACAAAGTTCCTTTAGTTAGACCAATACAGTATTCTGGTCTTCAAGATTTCAAGAAATGAAACATCCACAGAGCTCATAATGCACCTCTCTATGCATTGGAATGCCAGTAATGAGACACCTGCACAGCTTTCAGAATACCTCTCATATCGAGCCTGCACTATGTACTGATATTCCAGTATTGAAATATTAGCATGGCCCTCACAACAGCTTTAAAAGGTCTTGCACCATGCAGTGGTATCCCTTTACTGACACATTGACAGGGCTCTCACATTAAACCAGTATACTATAGCATAACTAAAACATCCACATCTCTCAGTACCAGTCTGGTTCATTTCTACCTCTCATAATCCGCATACATCTTGACCTGTACCATGCACGGCTGTCCTACTCCTGAGATATCAAGAATTCACAAAGCTTTCCTCCATGCACTAATATCCAGAGACTGACACTGAGATCCTAGTACTGACAGAGTTACAGGAGTCTTACGTTGCACCTCTATCTTGGCCTATGGATGTAGCTCTGTTAAGCAAGCTGCTTTACTTTTTTTAAAAACGTTTATAACCTGCTAGGGGGCCATTCTATTTCTTGAATTTGTTCAACTTTCCTGTCACTCTTCCTTCCTTTCTTTCTCTTTCAGTTACTTTTTTCCTCTTCACATCACTCCTTTCTACTACTCTGCCAGGCTCATGCACTCCAAGTTGGTGCATGGATCTTGGTCCCGTATCTAAACAGATGCCAGGAGAAAGAGAGATGAATTGACAGCCTAGATGAAATCATAGATCAGATGCCAGAAGTAGTTCCCTGAAATGATTCCCTATTCACTTTAAAAAAAAAAGCCGAAACAATGGTCATTGATATTTGTTTATGTGCATGACGCGTGTGACTACCAAAACAGGGACTTGGGAGCTCCCAAGTGGCTCCATGCTACGTGACGTTTTCAACCAGTCCCTGATGTTTGTCATCCTCATGAATGGAATTTTTAAAATCCTGTTGCCTGCTAAAATCCAGAACTGTCTGAAAGTGTCACACATTCCATGGAGCATTATGTTGCATTTGGTTTATATCGGGTTTTCCATGTGAAACAAGAAATTGCCCCTTTTAAATGTACTAAACAACTCTGTAAAATGTTTAAAAAAAGCTTTTCTTTTTGCTTTTCCTTTTCTGTCTTTTATCTTTGAAGTTAATCAGAAAATTGGTGTCAAGAGCAGGGATTTACTTTATAGGACATACTTTTAACTTAAATTGCTGATGGACGAAGATTTTCAATCATTTGAATCAATAGACTTGCTAAAAAGCTGTGTCGACCTGAACAATGTATCCCATACCTCCGCTCGCCCATTAGGCTTTCCGAAATTTTATGTATGGAGAAACAGGACAGCCACCTCTCTACCCCCACTGTGTAAGGTCCAAAGATAAAGGAAACGCCCTGAAGCCACACCCGTCCTTGAATAACATCTGCACCAGTACACGCAAATCACTATGCCTGGAAACGAGAACTGCTGTTTGTATGCTCTGGTAGGGCGTGTTGTAGGAGTTGGAGAGTGCAGCGGGACTGGCCTCGAAGGGAGGTCCCTATGAGTACTGGTACTCTCCTTGTTCGAGGAAAAGTTCTGGTACTCAAGGGGAGAAGTTTAAAAAGTGCGGGTACTCGTTACCATCGAGTACCGGCCCACTTAAAGCACTGCACATTAATCTATGACAAGGTTTGACATGATAACGACCTGTCAAAACCATTGTGTTTAAAGAAGTGGACCTTACCCTAAAATAGGGCATTCTTGTTTTTGAGAAATGCCTTTCCAACATTGCTCTTTAGGCAACGCATCTGCTAACTTATTCCCTTCCAATAGATCTATAACCGCCATCCTATAGTTTTCATCCATATCTATTTTGCATTTTTGATTACCCCTGTTCAAGAGGGGGCGGGAGGGGGGGAGGGTTGAAGAGATGCTAGTGAAGTCTCCCTGGAGGGCTGTGAAGATGTTTTTAAAGTGTGATTATCCACACTAGAGCAATCAAGCTACTTATTTTTCGAACAGCCTGTTGTGCAATCAGATGATGTGGAAAATCACTAGGTGTAGGTCCCACTGAGCACTTTCACAGCACTTCGCAGTGTCTTAGATTAGCCAATCAGAACCGCGCGCACCTGACCAGCAGGTGGTAAGAAGAGAATAAAGTAGCAAAAAGCCCAACCATCACCCCTACTGGAACAATGGTCCAAAGTCTGCAGTCACGTGTGACGGTCTGAGCTCTGTGTGCAGGTCTGGCAGCTGCCATGCTCTGCCCTTCACTCTGTCTCCCTGAAGACCTGGAACTCTGTGGGCGCTCCAAGGTGTTTGTTTTGTTAATACATGTAATAGCCTTCACTAAAATGCTGAAACACTACTGAAATTGGTCGCTTGGATAAGTCAGGGAAAGGCAGTGACATCAACAAGATCACAGAGTACCCTGTCTTTCCCTAACTTTGTACTTTTTTCTAGAAAGACTTCATGCATGTGTGTCAGCTTGCCTTTTCTTGTGAAGGACATTTGACTTGTATTAAGCTGAAAAGAGGAACAGTGTAACATTTGAGTAGTTTAGTAAATGTCGTGGGGCAGATTTACAAGAACCTGACGTATCTGTAGAGATGTGTCAGTTTCCCTGCGCCAGCCTGCGATACCCTTGCGCCACCATGGATGCGCCGTATTTACAATATGGCGCACCATGGCGCAAGGATTGACAGATGTGTCAGAAATTCTGACGCATCTGTTGGCCCAAAAGTCATGCATTGCTGGAGTCGTGTCGCAAGCATGACGCAACTCCAGCAATGCATGTTGAGGCCTATACTTATTGTACTGCGTCACTCCTTACACCTGCTTCAAGCGGGCGTAAGGTTTTGACGCAGTGGCGTCCAAGATTTGACTGCATCACTTTTATGAAGCTTTCCTGGCTGGAAACGTCCACCCTGCATACATTATACCTGACGCAGGTATAATGTGACGCAGGGCTTTACAACGTGACGCATCTCTCTAGATGCATCACGTTGTAAATTGGCCACATTGTTTACGTCACCACTGCGTCACAATAGTGACGCAACGGCGGCGCAAAAGTGTCGCAAGAGGCTTGTAAATCTGCCCCCAGTCTCCAGTGAGGGTTTAGGAGAGGTTCAACTAACTTGTGTTTTTATAAGTTTAATGATCTTTTTCTTTCATACTAACACAAGTATTCAGCAATACATGCTCATGTAGAAACAGTGCAGTGTGACCAAGCTATGCAGTTTCCTTTTTTGTAGAGAAATAGGTGCATTTGCACATTATGACTTTAGTAGGTTGAATAGGTGTACTAACAATTAAAAGTACAATTTTAATATGTCTTTATTATAAAGTGAACCAGAGGCATACGGCTTATTTTCCTGTAGTGCAAATTGTGAAAACTTTAGACTTGCAGAAGCTATCGCTGAGCTGGTGAGGCCTTGCACAACAATAATTATGTATCTAGGGAAAGCTGAGTATGACACTCTTTTGCCAGCTGCAGATTGGTACGGCACAAGTCCTTTTTGTCTTAGAAAAAATGCATACACAGAATTGCTTCCTCTGTATGGGAACTACACATAGCAGAGAACTGGGATTAGCAATTGTGGGGATTCTTTTAGATGTGCTCACCCAAACTCATGTGGAAGAGAGGGTCACAGAGGAGAATGATGGGCAAACATTCCTCAGTGCTGTGAGGGATATTTTGAGTAAATACAGGGCTATTGTATAGCTTGATTTTTGATCCAACACTGTCATGCCTCGCAAAGAAAAACCCTTGTTTCAATATAGCAGGTAGGAGATATATAGGTAGCCAGATGACAAGGGGCGAGGTATGTCCAGGAGTTGGTGCAATCATAGGGGCAGATTTACAAGAACTGGCGCATTCCTGCATATTAGCAAGGATGCACCAGTTCATTTGCGATACGTAAAAAAACCCTTGCGCCATCAAGGATGCGCCACATTTATAATGCGGCGCACCGTGGCGCAAGGATAGACAGATGCGTGACGCATCTGTTTGGCGTAAGGGCAGCGCATTGCTGGAGTCGTGTCGCAACTACGACGCAACTCCAGCAATGGTTAGGAATGCCTATTCCTAACATGCTGCGTCACTCCTTACGCCTGCTTCAAGCAGGCGCAAGGTTTTGACGCAGTGGCGTCGTAAAAGTGACTCAGTGAAATCTTGTAGATTTCACTGCGTCACTTTTACAAGGCTTTCCTGCGTGGGAACGCCCACCCTGCATACATTATACCTGATGCAGGTATAATGTAGAGCAGGGCTTTACAACGTGACGCATCTCCCTAGATGCGTCACGTTGTAAATATGTCACAACATGGCGCATTGTTTACGACGCCGCTGCGTCTCAGAAGTGACGCAATGGCGGCGTAAAGTTGTCGCAAGGGGCTTGTAAATCTGCCCCATAGTGAGGAGGCAGTTGGAGTGCGAGGAGAACTGTGAGCTGACTTATAGAGGGATGGTTTCTGCTCTATAAAGAAAGGCAATTTCCTGGGCCTTTCCATAGGCCTCTCTATAGGCCTCTCCATAGGCCCAGGACAGCTTGAGCAGAGAGAGGATTTCGCTACAGCACCAGTTAGATATATTTAACAAAGTCCAAAGTGGGGAAATATGAAATTTAAAGTTAATGTTTTTCAGTGCTGATTGCAGGGCATTTATCTCTTGGTGAGTGATTCTTTTAGAAATATTTAATAAGTTAGTAAGACAATGGAAGTACATAGTGGTTATTAATGTGTATTCTTAAAATAAACAAAGGTAAAACTCCAAACATAGAGAACATATAGGGAAAATGCATAATACTATCCCATAAATATAGGGCTGATGCCTTAGTAATATCCTTGTGAAGAACGTCTTGGGGATTTCACAGAGTGCAAGTGATCCTGAGGTGTCAGTCCGTATTTAAAATTAATTCAGATATGTGCACAAGGCCACAGAAGCAACTACAACCAGTAGGAGAGACAAAAATAAACTGATTGCGTTTACAATGCGCAGTTTTGTGTAAGAGAAAATGGATACCATGTGAACATGCAGTTTCAATATTAAGAATCTAATCTGTCCAAAAGTAATCTCTCAGGGGCAGAATTATCTTCAAACATAAAACTTGAGTGCATTGTGTATAAGCGAATTACGAAACTGAGGCACAGATCTACAAATATTTTGGCACATATTGCCAGTGCAATATGTTTTTTTAAAATTTACTTTCCAGTGCAAAATTTGTTTTGCACTGGAGATTTGCCTGAAAGTAATGAAAAGAAACTCGAAGTGCAGCTTGGCGTTACTCTGCATCAATGGGGAGCTCCATGGGTGAAACATGAGCTTTCTCATGCACCACCCATAGTTTTTAATGCAAAACCCTATCTACTAACAATAGTAGACAGGTTTTGCAGCAAAAAATAACACCACTTTGAAGTAGGCGTCATAAGGAAAAATGCTTTAATTTCTCCTAAGGTTTCACACTTTGCATATGTGCTGTCTAGTATAGCACACATACATACTGGGGAAAGTTTTAAAGTTTATCTACACATTGTATTTTGTAATGGAAGTGTACTCTTCTAGTACAAAACCTATGCTAGACTATGGTGCAAAGGTGTGTATGTGCGCTTGGCAACATGATTCTGCGCCAGCATTATGGAGAGAGCAGGATAGTGCCATATCTCTATAGATATGGCGCTTTCCTGCTCTATCTCTGTCACATAACACAGAGCAGCAACTGCATTCCTTGACTTTTTTTTACATCTGGGATTGAGAGTCATTCCAAAGCCTTGGTTGCTGGAAAGTAGAAGCATTGGCAAAGCCTATAAGTATCACCTATACAAGAGCTATTGGCTTTGGCAATGTGTTTTTGTCCTGTTGTACACCAGTGTGGTTGCTGTTCAGCATGGCTAAAAGTTAGTAGCGTGCAGTGTCCTAGGGGGGAGTGGGGGAGTAGAGTGTAATAGACTGTATTTGTTGGAGTAGAGTGTTGTGGATAGAGTAGGGGGACTAGAGTGTCATAGAGTTGAATAGAGGGGGGTAGAGGTCAGTGGCTCAGTGGCAGAGATTGTTGTAGAGGGCAGTGTCATAGACTGGGGTGGCGTGGAGTGGCGTAGAGTGGAGTGGTATAGAGGGGGAGTGTAGTGGAATAGGGTGGAGTGGATTGAGGTTGTTGGCTTATTGTATTGAAGTAGATTGGGATGGATTGGATTGTGGTAGAGTGGGTTGGATTGAGTGGGGAGTATTGGAATGGGTAGACTGGATGGGGTGGATTGGAGTGGGGTGGATTGAAATGGGGTGAGGTGGGTTGGATTGGGGATGGATTGGAGTGAGGTGGATTAGATTGATTTGGGTGGGATGGATTGGATTAGAGTAGAGTGGTTTGGAGTGGGGTGAATTAGGGTGGAGCGAAGGGTGAATTGGACTGGACTGGAGTGGGTGGGCTGGACTGGAGTTGAGTGGATTGGAGTGGGGTGAATTTGAGTGTGTTGGGTTGGATGGATTGGATTGAGTAGGGTGGACTGAACTGGGGTGGGGTAAATTGGATTGGGGTAGAGTGGGATGGATTGGAGTCGGATAGGGTGGATTGGGGTGGGCTGGGGTGGACTGTACTGGAGTGGGGTGGACTGGATTGGAGTGGGGTGGATTGGATCAGAGTGGGGTGGACTGGAGTGGGGTAAACTGGAGTGGGGTAGAATGGATTTGGGGGAAATCTAATGGGTGGATTGGACTGGATTGCTTGGGGTGGACTGGATTAGAGTGGAGTAGATTGGATTGCAGTGCAGTGAATTGGATTAGAGTGGGGTGGATTAGACTGGGGTGAATTGGATTGAGGTGGATTGGATTAGGTGGGGTGAACTGGATTGGGATGGGTTGGATTTGATTGAGATAGATTAGATTGTGGTGGGGTGGATTGGAGTGGGGTGTGGTGGATTGGAGTGGGGTAGATTGGATTTGGCTGGATTGGGGTGGATTGGAGTGGGGTGGATTGCATTGGGGTGAGGTGATTGATTGGATTGGGGTGAGGTGGATTGGATTGGAGTTGGGCGGATTGGAGTGGGGCAGATTGTTTTGGATTGTAGTGGGGCAAATTGTTTTGGATTGAAGTGGTGCAGATTGGTGTGGGGAGATTGTTTTGACTTGGAGTGTTACTTCTTCCCTTTTCGTTCATGAACGTAATGTGCCCCCGAGCATCTGGGTCGTAAAACATCTAGTCATGGTTTAACGTGCAGAACGTGCACGTCTCCGGCGTGTATTTAAATTCCACAGCTGACAAGTTCTCGGTGTTAGCTGTTCACCATTCTTGCCAGCAGTCAGGAGGTATGTAGTCAATCACAGCCTGTCTCTCTTAGATGTCAGGAATTCCCCTCGCTCTTTTGAATTAATTACAACTTTACATTGGGGACGCTTCTTACAGCGTTATTTAGCAATTCTCTATCGTAATTGGGACACGTAATGCAGCGCGCTTCATGACGCGTGTACATCTTTATTCATAACGGAGCAGAGATGTACACTTTTTATCTATATTTTTGAAGGACTGTCGGAGCAGAGATGTACACATTTTATATATTTTTGAAGGACTGCCGGTTGGAATTTTTACCGAAGCACAAGTCGAGTGCTTCTTCCATCCTGCTCACACTGCTGTCCTCTTTAGCTTAAGCGTTTTGAATCTATGCCGGTGGGGTATTTTGACTTAAGCACGAGTCTAGTGCAAACATCTTGCTCACACCGCCCCTCATTAGACGCGACACGCTAGGCTTTCTAACGATAAACTCGCATGGTGCTCCTGCACTCAGAACCAGACAGCTCAACCTAAGGTTCTTTCCTTTTCACACAGTTATCTAATAACTCTACAAATATCACATACAGATGCTCGGGGTATTTCCTCAAGCTGATAGTTTGGTTCTCGCGTTTAATAGTGGAGATTAAACCACTTTGCATATTAATGTTGGCTAGGCACATATACATTAATACACACATCACTGGTTTTGCTTATTGTAATATGCTGCTTTATTCTGGCACGTAATAGGTCACTCTAATACCCAGCATGCCTTGTTAAACCTCGACCTCTGCTAGAGTGCTATTTTGTGATATAGGTTTTTACCTTTCTCAGCCACAGGTTACTCACCAACCTGGGCCTTTTTCCTTTTTTGAATACCTTGATCATTTCTAAGAAGTCTGAGTAAATCCGTAGTCTTGAGTTTTTATATTTTTATATTATTCTATATCTGTTACCCCTCAGTAGCCCTAGGAACAGTGGTCCTAGTGTCCTGTCTCCTCTCTCTCTTTTTACAGGAGCCTACGAGCCCAGTTTTTCTCAAATACAGCCCGAAGCAATAGAGCTGTTTCTACTGGTAAATCTCCATGAGATTTTTCTTTTTGCAAATTCTTTATTTTGTATGCACCACCCAAATAACCTTATGTTATTGTCCGTAGGTGCCCACCCCCCTACCCTCACCTTTGTCCTGATGAAGACCCCGCCCACAATGCGTGAAATTGGCTGTTCCGTTTAGGGGTCGAAACGTCGACACTTCTGTATTTTTATGTCAGACATATACGACAGAGAATGTTCATCTGTAATTATGTTATGACCTGACATTTAATGATTGGACAGTAACACTGTCGGGATAGTTTGCAATTATCTTTTGATGTATATATGTATGCACCACTGTCTTTTTCCACAATCCTTTCCACATACCTACCACCTCACTCCTCTGTGCACCTGTTTCTTAAAGAATTTATCCATTTAGGATTTGTTTTGTATTGTATAAATTGATTAATTCAAGTACTATGATGCAATTAAAGCATATCCATTGTTGGAAGGAATATATGGTGGTGTCTGAATTTGATTAGATACTAATGATCAGTACGCTCTATTGATTTTTCTGTTTTCCATTTGATCTCCACTGGGACATAATCTTTTTGTACCATTGACTTGGAGTGGGGCAGAATGTTTTGGATTGGAATTGGGCAGATTGTTTTGGATCAAAGTGTGGCAGATTGTTTTGGATTGAGTGGGGCAGATGGTTTTGGATTGGAGTGGTGCAGATTGGTGTGGGGCAGATTGGAGTGGGGTGGATTGTGGTGGAGTGGGGTGGATTGTGGTGTATTGGAGTGGGGTGAATTAGGGAGTCACTGGGGTGGATTGGACTGGGGTGAGGTGGATTGGAGTGGGGTAGATTGCATTGGGCTGGACTGCGGTGAATTGGATAGGGGTGGATTGAATTGTGTTTGGCGGATTGGAGTGGGGTGAATTGAGATGGATTGAGTGGATTGGGGTGAGGTGCATTGGATTGGAGTTGTGCGAATTAGATTGACCAGAGGTGAGATGGATTGGATTGGAGAGGGGTGGGTTGCAGTGGGGCGGATTGCAGTGGGGCAGATTGTTTTGTATTGGAGTTGGGCAGATTGTTGTGGGGTGGATTGTTTTGGATCGGTGTGGGGCAGATTGTTTTGGATTGGAGTGGTGCAGGTTGGTTTGGGGCAGATTGGAGTGAGGCAGATTATTTTGGAATGGAGTGGGGTGGATTGTGGTGGATTGGATTGGAGTGGGGTGAATTAGGGAGGGAGTGGGATGGATTGGACTGGGTGAGGTGGATTAGATTGGAATGGGGTAGATTGCATTGGGGTGGATTGGATAGGGGTGGATTGGATTGGTGTGGGTGGATTATGGTGGATTGGAGTGGTGTGAATTGGGATGGAGAGGGTGGGTTGAGGTGAGGTGGATTGAGTGGGGCAAATTGGATTGGGCTGAGGTGAGGTGGATTGGATTGGAGTGGGGTGGATTGCAGTGGGCGGATTGTTTTGATTGGAGTGCAGCTGATTGGAGTGGGGCACATTGCTTTGGATTGGAGTGGGGCAGATTGGAGTGAGGCCGATTGGATTGGAGTAGAGCAAATTGGAGGGAGGCAGAATGTTTTGGATTGGAGTGGGGCAGAATGTTTTGGATTGAATGGGGCAGATCGTTTTGGAATGGTGTTGGGCAGATTAGTGTGGGGCAAATTGGAGTGGGGCAGATTGTTTTGGTTTGGAGTGGGGTGGAGAGTGGTTGGATTGGAGTGGGGTGGATTGGGGAGGGAGTGGGGTGAATTGGATAAGAAGTGGATTGGATTGGGGCGAGGTGATTTGGATTAGAGTGGGGTAGAATGGATTTGGGTGGAATGGATTGGAGAGAGGGGTAGATTGGAGTGGGGTGAATTGGGGTGAGGTGGATTGGAGCCAATTGGAGTGCGGCAGATTGGAGTGGGGCACATTTGAATGGGGCAGATTGGAGTGGGGCTGATTGTTTTGGATTGGAGTGGGGCCGATTGTTTTGTATTGGAGTGGCGCAGATTGGTGTAGGCGGACTGGAGTGGGCAGATTGTTTTGGATTGGAGTGGGACAGGTTGGAGTGGGGCAGACTGTTTTGGATTGGGGTTGGGCGGACGGGAGTGGGGTGGACGGGAGTGGGGCAGACTGGAGTGGGGCAGATTGTTTTGAATTGGAGTGGGCCAGATTGTTTTGAATTGGAGTGGGCCAGATTGTTTTGAATTGGAGTGGGCCAGATTGTTGTGGATTGTAGTGAGGCAGATTGGAGTGGGGTGGATTGGGGTGGGGTAGATTGTTTAGAAATGGAGTGGAGAAGACAGTTTTGGATAGGATTAGGACAGATTGGAGTGGGACAGATTGTTTTGGATTGGAGTGGGGCAGATTGGAGTGCAGAAGATCCGAGTAGGGCAGATTGTTATGGATTGGAGTGTGGCGTATTGAAGCGTGGCAGATTGGAGTGGGGTGGGTTGGGAGGATTGGAGTGTGGTGGATTGGAGTAGATTGGATTGGGGTGAGTGGTTTGGAGTGGAGTGAGGTGGAATGGATTGGTCTGGGGCGGATTGGATTGTGTGGGGTGGATTGGTACGGGGTGAGATGGAGTGGCATGGCGTGGATTGTAGTAGTGTGTGAAAAGCTACAATGGTTCTGTCGGGAAAGAGCAATTTGTTTCACAAATAACAGATAAATCATAAAGTATCCAATAATTTTTGGACCACAACATCTATTCAGTGCAGTTGGAACACAGAAACACAGACAAGTATGCGTTTGAGAACAAAGGATTTACTTTTTGTTCAATAAAGCAATCTTAATATGCATTTTTGTTATAAGGCTGTCAAAAATTAAATGCATAATTCTGGTGACATATAATATAGTGAAATAAGTGCTCAGTGACAATGGTGCAGTGAGCGTCATATATACATAGGTGAGATAAGTTATGTACAAGTTATCAAAGGAGAATAGGCTAAAAATGGTCAGAATAACGGAGAGGACAATGTCTCTGGTGAATTGCACAATTGCTTGTTAGTTTGGAACCAAGAGACTTGATGAGGCTGAACCATACACTATCGTCGACGTTTCGACCCTGACAGAAGCGTTATTTAACAAGTGTCATGGCGGGTCTTCTTCAGGACAAGGGAGAGATGACAGCCCATCATGGGGGTAATTCCCTTGAGAATGCCTTGCTCAGTAAAGGCTGCCAGAAATCTTGAGGTTTTTAGGAAGACTCAAAAGTAAGAAATCAAAGTGGTTCCGGATGTCGTTTCAATCTAGGCCTGTTGTTGACTCAGATGCGGGCCGCTATCTAATAGTCGGCCGTTGGGCGCTACAAAAATGAATTAAGTCCCCCAATAAAGTTCCATGTGACCGGTAACAAGTCCTGTCAATGGAGTGCGTATTCACTCTAAGCAGTGGATTGTAGTAGGGCAGATTGGAGTGGGTGGATTGGGGTGTAATGCACAAATGTGTTAAAGCATAATTTCATAAATTACAGGTAAGAAAGAAACAATTTTGCTTTGTGATAAAATAATCTTCATCTTTTGAGAACAGTGCCCACAAGCTAAAACAAAAGAAAACATGAACAGTACAGTACAGTGAGAAAAGAAGACCTGGCAAAATACAAGAAATTTAACTATAGAAAATAAATCTTTGCAATTTTGTTTGTCCAGCTGGGCACGTTTTTGCCAGTCACACACCTTCAGTTTGCAGGGCACTAAAAGTAAAAAAGAACAAAATAGTACCTCCATCATGTCAGAACAGCAGACTGGCACTGATTACATTGAATCAATCAGTGCTTGGTCCCTGTTCCACAGAGAGGCCTGCCTTGACAAATTACGAGGCTGTAAAGAAGAATGCCACGCAAGCCAACAAATGATAAGCAACGTGCGGGCTCCAAGCCCTTTTTTTGTTAACAAAAGTGTCTCGCAAGCGAGACACATGCGCTGATGCATGCTCTCGCAGGCTCGACCCTAAAAAGGTGTCTCTGGGAAGGCCACTACCACACAATCCTGTTACATTTTTTTCTTGTCTGCAGTAAATTATTTCGATTAATTAAACATTGCAGAGAACTGAAATGATACAAAGGGATTCTTTTTAAGTGCCATGTTTTCCAGTTATACATTGTAGGGTTGCAAATATGATTTGAAAGCACTGATCAAGTTTTATGCAGACCTTATCATTTCAGGTTCTATAAATATATTTGCAGCTTAGGGATAAATAGCGCTGTAATTTACATTAGGCTACTGAATTATTTGATTGTATTGGTTGACGTATGAATGAACCTGACTATATTTCGAAAGGTGTTAGGGCTACTGAGTTTGAGTGTTGTGTTCATGAGTTGCATCAATGAAATACCTAGCACTACAACGTGCTAACAAAGATCGGGGCAACATTCATAAGTCACTGCAGGATTGAATCTCGGATCATTTCAAAGGCGATTGTCACTTGGTGATATACGGAAGCACAGAACTAAATATGCGGGTTTTGAATATTGGCTAACCAGCCCTTGAAAAAAACAGAAAAGTACACATACTGTTTCATGGTTTATTGATCGATTGTACCCAAATCAATCAAAATTCAGAGCGTATTATTATAACATACACATTTCCCCTTCTAAACACATATTTGTAATTTTGCAGGGTTTTATGTTGTGTATTTATTTATCCCAGTGTACTGATTTAGCTCCCTAAAGAATTAAACAGAAATCATTGACCTCTGGTGTGAGAAGTGGATACCCACCCCATGGTTGCCTGTGTACCAAACTAACCTTGGATCAGTCCCAGTCTAGGTAATTCTTTTACCTCACTGTGCTTCCATTTCCATTTGAGAGAATCTTGAAACTCAGGATCTTCACTACACAAAATGGGGCATATTTACTAGAAGATATCAGAGTGCAGAGCTGCGCCAAATCTGGAAGAGCCGCACTCCGACATTCTCAAAACACAAGGATGTGCTGTATTTACTACAATACGGCGCACCCCTGTGTTTTCCCTAGCGCTGGAGGTAAAATTAGCTGCCTAGATCCAACGCAGGCATTAGTGCAAGGGTGCCTGCGTTGCAGGGAATGATTGTTTATGTGTAGGAAGGTGTTCCTTCTTGCACATAAACAATCCATAATGGTGATTTGTTACTTCTATGTGTGCTGCATTCTGCAGCCCACATAGAAGTAGCAAATTGTCATTATTTAATGATTGTTTATGTGCAGGAAGGGACACGTCTCAGCATATAAACAATCATTAATGGCTTGTTGCTCTTTCTATGAGTGCTGCAGAATGCAGCACACATAGGAAAAGCAAAAATGAGGAGAAATAAAAGCATTTCTCCTCGCTTCTCCTTTCTAATGCCTGCTCATGGCGTCAGTTTTTGGCGCTGCCACAGATTTACACCTCCTTGTAAATCTGGGGCAGTGTCAAAAAGCAATGGGTGTTGCAGTGGAACGCCCACAACAACACTTATTGCACGCCCCTTTGTCGCAGAGGACTGCGGCGGAAAGGGGCATAATTACAAGGTGGCATTAAGCCACGCTAAGTGGCTTAGTACCAACTTGTAAATATTGAAAATGGCCACCAGAGCGTCAAAAGGGGCTTGTAAATATGTTCCAATATGTCTTATATATGGCTTAATAGACTATAATGTTGCTCCATTTATAGTAACAATATATGCCATATATAAGGGACACAAGACCTGACGTGCCGGGGCGGGGGCTGTGGCTCGTGAATGTTTTGAAATTCATGTGTAGAAACTATCACTTACAATGAATGCTACTCGATGCAGCAATATAATTCAGTGTCCTAAAGGGAATCACTTCTGCGTTTTGAAGAAATACACTTTTTTGTATTTTGAAGAGGTATGTTTTTTTATGTATTTTTGTTGTGTGATTAACATGTCAAATATTTTAAGGCTCTTCGGGCCAAGCCAGACTGTTGACTCAGCGGCGGCTCGACTTTCCCTATTACTTTGATGGCTTGCCCACCTCTACCTGCACATAGTGAAAAATAAATCACCAATAAATAAATAAATACATGTAGTGCTGTCTTCCCTGTGTTTCGTGAGAATCAAGCATGGTGTGTTTGTAGTAAGTGAAGTGTTTCTGTGAGCCTTTGTGCACCACTGTTAGTGAGTGTGGGCCAGGAGGAGGAAACATTGTACCCGGCAATGGTAAGGATGATGACTAAGCTAGGTATCTCTAAGGTGAATTAATAATTATTTACTGGGCCTGCATAGATGTGATTTTATTTACTCCTGCAGGGCAGTGACAGATGGATGTGTGTATGAGTACCCTGAAGACTTGAGATAGTCACTCTTCATGACAGAGCAGAATGAGGAGCTTGCATTCAAGAAAGATCAGGTTTATGCTGCCACATAAAGGGAGATAAAGAAGAGGATCTAACTTGGAGAGGATTTAAAAAGAAAAAACTCTTATTGTGAGTTTTTTGGTAAACAGCATATAGTACATACATACAGATGTTGTCTGTGTTGAGTGTGTTCCTGAAAGGCAAGTGCCAGTTATCCCAATGTGATGCAATGGGGCGCTTTCGTAGTCCTCTAGTCTCCTCCTGGCTCAGGGCTCCAGCCTTCATCTCACCCCTCTAGAGCACCAATGCACTTCGCTGACAAATATACCCTTGGGAAGGAGATTTCCACTTCATGGCGATGGACTTGCTGGCTATTAAGAAGGTACGGTCTGTAAACCTGCTAGATACTCTCCTCAACTTTGGGCACCGTTATAGGCCTAACAGGCAGCTTTCTAGGGAAAAAATGTTTTGTTGGTCCGTCACTCTGCATTAGCTGTTTCGTATATTTTATGGAAGCATCCTGGAGTCAAGGAAGCTCTATGGAGTATGTGGAACTGAATCTATTGGAACCTAGCATTCTGTGAAGCTTTGTGTAGGAGTGATATGACTGTGTCCCATTCTTTCTGTGTGAGAGGGCGCCCAATATGCTCGTCCCATTTAGACTGGAGGCAAGGTAAAAGAATCACTGTGCATTGAAGAATTGCCGTAACCAGCTAGGTGGTTATCTTTCTACCAATTCCTATGGTGTTTGGTGTATAGGGGAGAGGATGAAAGGGTAGCTCAGTGTCAGTGATGCTCCAGGTGGAGATTATTGCTGCCAGAATGCGTCAATGGATGAAGAATTGGCCTAGATGCAGATTGCGCTGTTCAGTCACTGTGTCAAAGGGAATCAGGACTCCATCTTGAAAGAGGTCACCCAGGCATCATATCCCAGCAGTTTCCCACTGCAGCATGGGTCCGAGCACTCGGCCTCCCACAAAGCAGTGGAGACCCCACAGGAGTATCGCCGGTGTATACGGCACCACCTCAGCCATGATTGCCAGCATTCTATGATAACTGACAAGCCCAGTGTTAACCAGCCTAATAGTGGGTGTAGGTTCAACAGCTCCAGGTACTAGAGATCTCTGTATGATGTCTAGGGCTAGTTGGTCATTACGGGGCCCAATTTCTTGCAGATGACGGCCCGCTAGCCAGTGGGCTGGCCACTGTTGCTGTGCTGCCAAATAGTAAGATTCAAAATCGGTATGCCTAGCCTCCTTGCCCTGTGGAGAGTTTGGTTTAGATAATGCCACTCTGTGCCTGCCATTGGTCCAAATCATGTCGCTTATCATGCCATCTAATGTACGTAAGAGGGATTTGGGTACTCGGAGCAGTAAGTTGGAGAAGTAATAGAGTAAATGTGGCAGCATCACCATTTTTATGAGGTTTCGCCAGGGCAATGACTTTCAGAAGGTGATCTGGGCCCTCAAGGAGGAAACCACCCACATTAGGTTTACGTCTAGTGGGTCAGCACTGAAGTGGTATATGTTAATTCCAAGGTAGTGGAGTGACGTAAGTTCCCAGCATACTTGGTGTGTATCAACTTCAATGGTTTGGGTAGGACATGCAGGTTTAAGAGGGAAGAGGCATGATTTGGAGAAATTAACCCTCGAGCCACCTTGGAGGCACAGAGCGTCTCCGCCACTCATTCCACACCCACCCATATGTCCTTTAGGTATGTGAGAATGTCAGCTGCAGACAGCGAGACCACATGACATCTCACCTCCCAGTGGGATCCCCCAATTCCATCTCAGTTGGTGGAGCCACAAGGCAAGGTGTTCCACTGCTAACGTGAAGAGGAGGGGAGAGAAGGTACAGCCCTGTCCGGTGCCCCGTTCAACAGGCATGGAGTTTGAGATCAGTGGCCTAGTTTTAACTCTGATTGTGGGGTTTGTGTATAATATACGGACCAACCTGATTGACTTAGGACCCGTTTCCAGTTTGTATAACACCGCAAACATGTAGTCCCAACTGAGCATATCCAATGCTTTTTTTAAGATCCAGTACAAGACATGTGCAATTGGGCCAGTTGCGTGGTGCTTCTTCTTGTAACCTTTGCAGTCAACGGGTGTGAAGGGAGGTTGATCTACCTGGGATAAAACCTTTTTGATTCGGGTGCATCAGATCAGGGATCACCAATTGTATCCTGGTCGCCAAAAATGTACTCAGAATCTTATAATCTTTGTTGAAGAAAGCTAAAGACTTGTAGGAGGAGTAGTCAAGGCAATTGCGACCCAGTTTTGGGAATGAAACCAATAGGGCTTTGCGCATAGAGGGGGCAAAGAGCCTTCTCATAGGTCTGTGCAATTATTTTGGTGAGTTTCGAGATCAGGAAGGGTGTGTACGTGCTGTAGAATCATATTGGTAGGTTATCCAATCCAGGGGATTTACAGGTGGCAAAGTCCCTGATGGCACCACTAATCTCTTGTTCTGTGATCTGGCCATCTATAGACTAAACACACTCAGATGGGACCTGTACAAGGGGCAGGTTCTCCAGCCTCCCTGATTTGTCACTTTCTGAGTGTGTTTTGGTGCTGTGAGTTTTGAAATCTTTGCACCTCAGCGACTCACTCAGATGGGCATGGCGTTCTCTTGTGGTAGGCAGTCTATCTGTGCCATTCTTTCCAAGGCCATAAGAGAGGCTTCTGTCTTCTCCAAATGTGCTAGTATAGTCTTATGGGCCCCTAGCATATTACGTATGCAGTGTCAATGAAGTACTATTTTGGATGATTCTCATTCAGTAAGACTAGATGAAGTGGAACTACTGTTTTCAGTAAAGTAGTTGCTTGTGTCATTTTTAATCTATTCCCTGAAGGCATGGTCTGCCAGTGCCACAGGTTGAAGCCGACAGGTGGGAACCGGTGAAGTATAGCCGCCCCATTCCAAATGCAAGAATACCGGATTGTGGTCCAAAAATGTTCTTTTCCCACATATTCTACATTTTGGACAAGTAGTTAAGTGAAGTTGGGGCAGAGAAATTGGTCTAATCTGACATGGAGATCATGTGAGGAAGAGTAGAACGAGTAGTTCCGTGTACTAGGGTAGAGAGTTCTCAGGTCTTCAAGGGCCCATTGGGTAACCCATTGTGGGACGTATTCTGCATGGGAAACTATGTTGGTGTTAGGAAACGGGGGTTATGATTTGTCCATGAGTGGGTCTAATACACAATTAAAAACGCCCCCAGGATCCAGGGAAAGTGAGACCATTGAAGGGGGCAGGCGAAGAGGCATACTAAGAATTGGGATTGGCATGTGTTGAGGAAATATATGCTTTTGGAAGAGGACTGCCAGACCGCCCAAGACCCCTTCCACCAGAACATAACGATCCTCTGCGTTGATATGTGACTTGACATAAGTAAAGGTGACCATTGGCCTGATCCAGATCTGTGCTCCTTTGGCATATCTGGAGTATTCCGTGCAGTAGCACTGGCCCCTCATCTCTTTTGGAGTTTAGTCCTTTCACCTTTCGCCAGGTAGGCCTCCTGTAGGAAGGCAATATGGGGGCCTCAGCGTTTAAGGTAGGCATTGATGTTGTATTGTTTCCTAGCTGAGGACATTCCCTTTACTTTTCAGGAAATTAGTCATGGTGTGTGAGGAAAAGGAGACTGAGGAAGTGTATCTGCCATATTAGGTGGGGGAGCAGGACAGGCACCGGTAACATGTGGCACTTCCTGTGTTTCCCCATCAAGCATATGGAACTATTAGTTTTTAGTGTGATTTTGCCAGACTCATCTTTGGTAACAGAGCAACTCCCAACCTCAGGGGTGCAGTGTAATATCTAACCGCACACTACAACAAACCAAGAATTATTTAGAACTATAGACACTGATAGTAGAGGTCCAGAATGAGGGGGTGTTTGTGAACAATGGGATGAAGCCATGGGGATTTGCCCCTTCTGGCTCGTGTTGTAGCCAGGAGCCTAAGTGGCAGAGTCTGCAGTAAAAGCCCCACATAGTGTTTCTCAAGTACAGTTCATAGTCAGTACAAAGGCTGAAGCAAAGGGAGACGGCCCATCAACTAGCTCCTGACACAATCATAGCCAGATTGTAAGATATTGGCAGGTCATACAGTGTTAAGGATAAAATTAGTTTTTGTGAACCAGCCTGGTGATGTGTCAATGGGTGAGAACATCATTACAAGGGTGGGTGTCAGAAGATGGTGTCTGCAGTCAGCGGAGTGATCGTCAATGGTATAATCGAATTGTTGCTGATAAGAGGAAAAACTGGAGGCCTCAGATGAAGTACAAAGATCAGAGTTTTCCATGGCATCATTTGTTTCAGTGTCTCTGATGTGTACGGCAACAGACAGCTACCTATCTTGTTCCAGTTAAGGTTGTGCTGGGAGAGTGCCCCTACAGATGTGGCCCTCCTGCGATTTTGGCTGTTTTGAGCTCATGGCGGGAGGTCGTGTGGGAGAGGTGCCATGGGATCCTGGAATGGGGCCCCTCCACTCTAACCAATGCCATTCATCCTCCTGCTTTGCGAAGAATTGTGCGGTCTGGTCAGAGCTAATTTTCAGTTAGCCCAGGAACTGCAACCAATATGTTATGCCTAAGTCTCTGAGTTTGGGTTTGACTCCAAGAAAGGAGGCTCGGCACTGCTGCACCACCAGGTTGTAATCCGGCAATAACATAATTTGTGCCCCCTCTACCATTACCTGTCTCGCCCATCTAGCAGCATCAAGAAAGATAGCTTTGTCTCTGCAATTGAGAATTTTGGCAACAATGGGGAGAGGTTGAGTACCAGGCGATGGCCGATGAGCAGGAACATGGTTGACTCTCTCCACCGTGATGTAGGGGGGAGGCCTGTGGCTGCTACATTAAGCTTGAACTAGTTCTCAATTTATTCCTTAGGGGTAGGTCCCAACAACCCCTCTGGGATGCCCACAAGGCAGATGTTGTTGCTGAGGGAGCTGCCCTTCAGGTCCTCCATTCTGCGTTCTAGGATTCCATTTCTCTCCAATAGTTTAGAGAGTTGTTTATGATGATCTGTTGTTTGAGGCACCAAAGTGTGAAGCAATGTTTCTTCTTTTGTTACCCAGTCTGCAAGCTTGCCTTGATCATCCTGGAGGAGACCGACCTAAACCGCCACCATAACTATTTTGCATTCCAGAGCAGTTCTAGACCCGCTATGGCATGTAGGATCCGATCCAGTTTCTCTGTGGGGGCTAACTCAATTGGCTCCTCTTCAAATAAAGCAGCAGGCGTGGAAGGGCCACTGGACGAGTCAAGGGTGGAGTGAGGAGTAATAGGACCTCCGGCATGCAGTTGCCCCATGGTGGGAAAAGATTCAGTGCTTCCTCTTGGGGGTTTATCAATGACGATACGGATCCCCTCCTGTTTCAGTTTTCTACTTCTCCCCTCCTCTTGTTAGGGCACAGTATCAGTGGTGGGAGTCATTGCAATTGGATCTCTGGTAAAAGCAGGGGAGGCACCAGCAGCCCTGGCCAGCAGTGAGTTGAAGAGTATACTCTGGGGCAATAGCGTGTCGGCCAAGGCCATACAATTGCAGGCTTCTGTAGATCGGTGTGGGTCATGGCATGGGGCCCAGGGTATATGGTAGGTATGCAATGCTGGGGTGATTAGTCCAGGCAGGAGAATCATGTGTGAATGTTGAGGACGAATATGAGAATGAAGGAGGTCAGCCAGGTAGTCCCTAGCATCATCGAGAGCCCCCACCTCCCACCTCCTCTAGTGGCTCCGAGCACTTCTCAGTGCAGGCAAATGGAGGCCAACCTCTGTACTCACTGCTAAGGTGGGAAGGTGAATCCATAGCAGGGAGGGAGGCCACAGAGTCCATCGGGCATGATCCTCCGATGGCAGCGAATACCCAGCTGCTAGGTTTCAGCACCCCTTTAGTAGGGATGGCCAGGGCCAGCCGTTGGTAGCAGCTAAGAAGGGCAAGTTCATCCAGTGCTGGGGCCCTGCTGTCGTCAAAGCGGTCTCAGGGGGGCAAGGAAAAATGGGCAGCATCCTCCAAGTGGAAGCTGCAAGGGCTAGATCACCTCTCAAGCCTCCCACCAGTGAGAGCCGAGTATTTAGACCCTGGTCAGGCCCCAGGTAGCTCAATTCCCCTTTTTGTTCACTATGGGATGCCCAACCTGGAGTCTCTCCCCTGACAAGGGTCTTAGAGGTGCCCTGGGGTGCAGAGATCGCGGACTCAGCCCCAATACACCCTGGATGCGCATCAAATTAATCGGGCCTAAGTGGGAGTGCCTCTATTGATTGTCTGCCATGTTGCAGTGCTTGCCATGCTCTGGGAATATTATGATCAGAATATGGGACCATCATGGAGGATGGACCACCCCATCTGGACCTAGCTGGGTTGGAACAAAACCAGTTCAGCGCATCTAGCGGACCACTACCCCCACAGCTATTCTGTTCCTAGCTGATCTTCACAAAGTGCAAGGCACATGATATGGAGAGGCGTCAAAATAATCTTCACCTGATGATTTGTTGCTGGCAGTAAGTAGCTGATGCTCTGTGGGTCACCACTAATAGGACCAGTCCCAGTGAGTGAGACAGAGTATGTAGAACCTCTGAAGTCCAGCTATGAAGGTGGCTGTACCTGAGATATTATAGACCTCATCTGGATGTAAGCTTGTTACCTGGCCTGTGTCTAAAAAACATATGACTACACTAGGTGGTCTCTCAAGGGAATGGGGAGGAACGAGCTCTGATGCCAGTTTATGAATTCTGTAACACTTCACTGTTGAATGCCTTAAATCCTCAGAACAGGTGTAGGACACCTCTGGATTACAACTAGGGTGGCTAGAATCGCCACATTGTTCTCTTAGCGAGGATAAGCAAGAACAGCAGAGTTACCTTATTACCCAAAGCGTGATTGCCACATGGGCAAGTAGGGGTGAGACTAGAGATGTACATATTAAATGGAGGAGCCAGATGAATTTGTGTGTCAAAATGTATTTTCTAAACAGGCGATTCCCTGTATATAATTGGAACTGATTATGCCTAGTTTCGTCACAAACAGTCAATTTAATGTAAATACATTTACATATTTTTATGTTACCCAGACTATTGAATACGAGTCATTATTCGAGCTGTGCATAGAAAATGTATATGAAGTTCCTGGACCTCGATAACCCAGTAAAGGCATTAATATATGCACATTTGTGAGTCCTACATACACTTCGAATAGCAGACCAAAACATTAGCCCGCTCATGTACAGGTGAATGCCAACTCAGACAAGCTGCCAGAGGGGCTGGATGTAGATATGCGAAAATGACGGTTACACTCTGGAGGCGCTGCTTCAGAGGTCTGCCACTAGCAGCGTAGTTGTGTTGAGTCCTAAGACGTGATTAGTTAGCCTCGGCTGATGCCCACAGTATGCTTAACCCCTTAACTGCTGGGCCTATTTTTCATATTTTTTGTGCTTTTAACCTCCTTCCAGTTAGTGGTAGAAATCGATGTGAAACCAATAATGGATCCCAGAAAGCTATACATTTCTGAAAAGCAGACAGAATTCTAAATCCAGCAAGGGGTCATTTGTGTAGATTCTTCAAGGTTTTCCTGTAGAAAGTAACAGTTGAAATAAAACAATATTGAAAACAAGTTGAAAAAAACAGCCATTTGTGCCTGCGTTTTCACCTGTAACTTCTTCTAAGTATGGCAGATGTTTAAAAGCAATATACCGTTACCTCCACTTGACCCTTCTGGTTGTAGGGGTATATAGGACTTGTAGGTTCACCTAAAACCTGAGGTGCCCAGAGCCAATAACTGAGCTGCACCTTGCAATGGTTCTTCATTGTGTACTGGGTATACAGCAATTCACTTTCTAAAATATAAAAAGTGAAAAATAGGTATCAAGGAAAACTATGTATTTTCGAAATGGGAATAACATATGGAGTTTAGAAGCAGTGGTTATTTGCTCAACTCCGAATATGTGGGTACCTGTACTTGCATGTGAATTAGAGACCATTTTTGAAAATGACTTTTTACACACTGTCTTACATTTGGAAGGCAGACATGCATAGAAAGTCAATTGGTAATAACACTTGTTCTACTATTCTGTGTTTCCCTAAGTCTACCGATAAAAATGGTACCTCACTTATGTGGGTAGTCCTAGTGGCCGCGACAGGAAACGGCCCAAAACACAATGTGGACGCATCACATTTTTCCCAGTGAAAACTGACCCTTTATTCACAAAGTGCCTGCTGTGGATTTTGGACCCTAGCTCATCCGGCACGTAGGGAAACTTAGCAAATCTATACATTTTTTAAAACTAGACACCCAGGGTTATTCAGGATGGGGTGACTTGTGTGGCTCTCACAGGGTTCTGTTACCCAGAATCCCTTGCAGACCTCAAGCTTTGTCTAAAAGAACACATTTTCCTCACATTTCTGTGATGGAAAGTTCTGGAACCTGTGGGGAGCCACAAACTTCCTTCCACCCAGCATTTTCCCAAGACTCAGGATAAAAACGGTACCTCACTTGTGTGGGTAGGCCAAGTGCCTGCGACAGGAAACAGCCCAAAACGCAACGTGGGCACATCACATTTTTCCAGTAAAAACTGACCCTTTTTTCGCAAAGTGCCTAGCTCTGGATTTTGGACCCTAGCTCAGCCGGCACCTTGGGAAACCTAGCAAACCTGTATGTGCTTAAAACCTAGACACCTAGGGGAATCTGGGATAGGGTGAATTGCGTGTCTCTCACCAGGCTCTGTTACCCAGAATCCCTTGCAAACCTCAAACTTTATAAAAACAAAACACATCATCTTCACATTTCTGTGATGGAAAGTTCTGTAATCTGCGGAGAGCCGCAAATTTCCACCCACCAAGCATTCTCCCAAGTCTCTTGATAAAAATGGTACCTCACTTGTGTTGTTAGGCATTGTGCCCGCAACAAGAAATGGCCCAAAACGTACTGTGGAGACTTCAAAATTATTGATTTTAAAAAGACTTGGTTTTGTGAGGGAGTCACCAGCGTTTTTGGTCCCGGGCTTGGTGGGCATCTAGGGAAACGTAGCAAACCCAGATATTTCTGAAAACTAGACATCCTGACGAGTCCAGGGAGGTGTGGCTTGTGTGGATCCCCCAACGTTTTCCTACCCTGAATCCCCTGCAAACCTCAAGTGAGGTATAATTTTTATCGGGAGACCAAGGGGAATGCTGGGTGGTAGGACATTTGTGCCAGCGCAGTGACCCCACACAGAAATGTAGGAAAATTTGATTTTTTTTAAAGCTGAATTTGAGGTTTGCCATTGGCCGGCACACGCACCAAAAAGGTTAAGATCCATACAATGTAGACAAAGGTCAAGGTGCACAAAGAAATGTGAATTTGCGCCAAGATCTAGAATCCCGGGGCCTCATTTATGAAAACTGTTGCATCGCTGCAACAAAACAGCAATGCAACAGTTTTCACTGTGCCCTCCTTGCGATACGATGGTGCCATATTTAATGTACGGCGCTCCATGTTGCAAAGAAAGACAGATATGGCAGGAATCCTGACATATCTGTTGGCGCAAAAGTCACGCATTGCTGGAGCTGTGTCGTAAGCATGACGCAACTCCAGCTATGCATGGGGTACTGCGTCACCCTGAGGCAGGCATAAGGTTTTGAAGCATTGTCGTCCTAGAAGTGTCATAGTGAAATCTAATAGTTTTCACTGTGACACTTCTATGAGGCTTTCTTGCGGGGGAATGCCCACCCTGCATACATTATACCTGATGCAGGAATAATGTGGCACAGGGCTTTACAAGGTGACGCATCTGCCTAGATGCGTCACTTTGTAAATATGGTGCAACGTGGTGCATTGTTTACGCTGCCGCTGCGTCACGAAAAGTGACGCAACAGCGACGCAAAAGTGTTGCAAGGCCTTCATAAATAAGGCCCCCTGTGTTTTGTAGGGGAGTGACTTGTTAGATTACATTACTGTTTTTCACTGTGCTAAGAGTGCCAAACACTTTTATGCGAGTCACAAGTGAGGTGGATGAGATGTACTTGTAGAACCCTAAGTGACCTGCTTTGCCGTGATTGCCAACACCTAAATTAAGAGTCAGATATGGTCTTCAGCCAATGAGAGTGATTTTGCCAGGCAGAGTGCATGGAGCCAGTTGTTGTTGCCAGCCTAACTCTCTTAACTTCTGTATCATAATAGTATGTGAATGTACATCAGCAGCACCTGAGAACCTCATGTGGGAACCCAGAGTGCAGGAAGAGCAACAAAGGGGGAAAAAGGAATTGCAGTCTAGAACATCTCCAACTTCTGCCACTGTCCTGTAGGCATATTGCTAGTGAATGCGCAGACAAGAGACATTATGGTATCTGTGTGCAGAGTACTAGATTGTGGGACATAGCATTTACAATGGTCTTACGCAATCCTAATGTGGCCAGAGCTAACAGGTTTATTGGGGATCAAATGTAGTTCTCAGACCCCAAGCCGTCGGACCTCAAATTGGCAGTTCAGTCCTTAGTCATATCAAGGATTGAATATGGCTGTACAACATTAACAGGTTTACCTAAAATCTCCACAGCACCAGTAAAAGCCTGTCTCAACGCGGCTGCAAGACTCATTACAGGTTCAAGAAAATATGACCACATTTCCCCACACCTGAAGGCATTAAACTGGCTACCATATGAAGCCAGAATTCAACTTAAACTGGCATGTATTACCCACAAAGCGCTTCCACTACAAAACGCCAATGTACTTAGCCCAGAAAATTGAGCTATCCGGTGGAAGCAGACCATCCCGGAATGCCAGAAACCTGTTGCTGAAACCTCCCATCTTTCAGAAGAAGAAAACGTATGACAGAGCATTCTCCGGAGCGGCCCCCAGAATCTGGAATTCACTCCCTCCATACATTAGAAAAATTCCAAACATGTTAACCTTCAAGAGGGAAGCAAAGATCTTCCTAATGAGCAAGTTCCTACCCTAAACAATAA
Source organism: Calotriton arnoldi (assembly GCA_963921515.1). Classification (NCBI taxonomy): domain Eukaryota; kingdom Metazoa; phylum Chordata; class Amphibia; order Caudata; family Salamandridae; genus Calotriton; species Calotriton arnoldi. The sequence continues at coordinate 110,727 of CAWUFW010020946.1, forward strand.
TTGATCATCAGGCCAGTTGCCCCGGCCCTCGTAGTTTATGGCGCCAAGGCAGTTAGCTCGGCTCTTTACGGAGCTGAGCTATGGGGGTTTGAGAATGTAGACGAAATCAGTAGGTCTGAGCATACGTTCTTGAGGGACTTGGTGATGCTTCCCCCTAACACCCCACTAACACCTCTAATGCATGATATGGGTAGGTGGCCGTTTAAAGACATTGCTAAGCTCTGCCCATTGCTCTTTTGGGCTCGCCTAAGGCGTACCGCAGAGCTCACCAATTATGCTACAGCTCTAACGGAGGTAATGAACTTAGATGTGGACCACAGGGTCAAGTGGATATCATATGTGAGGAAATCTATGATGCTACTTGGCCTTAAAGAATCGTGGGATACCCAAAACCCCCCGAGCAAGGCGGAACTTAAGCGCCAATACTGGGATTGGATTGATAGTCAGGAGCTCAGTAAGCCGAATATGGGGAGATTAACAGATGAATTTCTCACATTTAAGCAGACTAGAAGTCTGGAGCCATACCTTGATGTGATCCAGGTCCCACGGGACAGGGCTCTGTATACTCAGTTTAGGTTCGCTCGCCCCCCGTTAATGCTCTAACATCAAAGTGGCACTCAGCCGAGAACACAATAGAAAGTTGCCCTTGTTGTGGAGCCCCGACGGAGTGCGTTGGCCATGTCATGTTTTCTTGCCCAGCTTACAACAACGCACGGTCCAAATGGATAAAATCAATCTGCAGTGACATGGGCACCCGCGACCTCCGGGTTGCTCTGCGCATCCTAAAATCCGACCCAAGCGTTCTTTTCTCTTGTGGGGTGGCTAAGTTCCTAAGCCACGCTTGGTTAGTTAGGCTTAAAGCCCTGCGTGGGGTGACCTAACCATAGGCCTTGTGCGATACTGGAGGCAGTCATTAAGCTATGTGATGCTGCATTCATTAAATCACAGACTACTTCGGGATGTCACCACAAATTTAGAATGTCTCTCCAGATGGACATGGCACCTGCACTTTATATAAATACTGTTGTGATGAACTCTGTTTTTTTTAATACTTCCCTTTTAATCGATGTGTACATGTTATTGCATGAATTCGTAGAAACTTGCATGCACACTTTTTAGGTAAATGTTTTTACTGATATCTGTTTTATGTTTCGTAATATAACACAATGCCAAAAATGCTGTGCCAGCATATTTTATGTGAATTTTTGCATTCAAAGACTAATCACTATCTAGTATATGTTTTTATTTTTTGTACAACTGTCGAACAATGCTTTTATGATACGTGTTATCGAAATAAAGCTATTGATTGATCATCATCTGCATCATGGTTAATTGCCAGACGCTGCATAGTCCTGTCAGATATGGATGCACCCTGCACAAGAAAGATCACAAAGACACCAAAACAACCCAAAGAGTGGTGCCAACTAGATCTGATGTAGGTGTTTACCTCAACAGATCAATAACGAATGTAAGGATAAACTCACCAGTTAGCTGCGAAGACACCTTAGACTGTACATTACTACAATTAATGGATCTTATTTGTAATATTGATGTAAAAGATACGAAAGGTACACATCGGAACCATATGTATAATACTACTGTTATACCTTTTGTACACCAAACCGATCCTAATCTTGTTATTGTTGAAACTGTTACGAAAGGCACGTACCGGAACCATATGTATATTACCTTTGCTATACCCGTTGTATTCTAAACGATTTACCTCATGTAACTGTGAAGCGCTCTGATACCCATGGGTCATGTTCGCGCTATATAAAACTCTATAAATAAATAAAAGCCTGAATTGGCTAGTAAAAGGGAAAACCATCTGCCTATTCCTTACCATGCTCCAGTGAACGGGTGCTCAAAACCACTCTGATAGAAGGCGAGTGCCATCGTGGATGAAAACTGAGTGAGTGCCCCAGGGCCGGCCTTAACACTGGTGGCGCCCTGTGCGACAATGTCTTTTGGCGCCCCCCAATGACCCCAGCTGCCACAGATTCCCTCACTAGCACCCTTTAACAGTGCCCCCTCAAGTCTCTGTAACCACTGAGTCTCAGATTCATTTCGTTTTATAGCACCACTCATACCAGTGTAGGGTGTCAGAGAACTTTACATCACACACACATTGCACAGAGACAATCATATGTGTGTAAATCAGTGTATAGGAAATGTTACATCAGACAGTAGTAGAAGGTGTAGTGTAGGAGTGACATGTTATCGATACTGGTAGGCAATATAGTTTAAGAGTCCTTTTTCTGGTAAAGCGCAAATTCAGAATGTAAAACATAATATCATTGTTAGGGGTTCTCTTTAATAATAAGAATTGTTTTCTAACCAAATGAACCCTTTTGGCAAGATTAGGATAATGAAAGACTGGGCAAAAGAACATATAGCTTTAACTTGCAGTTTGCCTGCAGCTCTTTGATGGCAATTACTAGCTCAATGTTCTATATTAGAATTTTGACTTCTAAACGACAAGTAACAAAAGGAGCTCTCTTACAAAAGCAGGAACCCACTGGCCTATTAACATTATATGGACTTTGTTATCTGCATGGTACACGTTCTTAGCAGCAGGCATTTTATCCATCTGGGCTACCTTAATACGAGTCACAACTTCCACTAGACAAACCTCCGGTCTCTTTCCAGGAAGACCATTAATCACCGGAGTTCCCTTGACATTTTAATTGATGCCTGTAAATGGCTGGAGGCCAGGAACGCGGCAGCAGGTGCTTCTAAAATGATAATATACTTGGGAAAATGACGCCCCCACCACAAGTCAGCGCCCGGTGCGGTGGCACCGATCGCACCGCCCTAGAGCCAGCTCAGTGCCCTTGCTGACACCAGAAGCAGAAAGTGAACTGCGACTAGGTATACTCCAATCTCAAGGAACCCAAAAAGGAGGACCAACCTGATGGGGAGAATTGCAATTAGAATTTCCACTCCAACTTCTCTTCCTCCCCACACTTTTTCACACAAGATGCCCAGGAGCAGACTCAGGAAGATAACAGTGAGGATTTTTTTATATTTGTTCTTTGCTCATCTCCTACCCCCACCCTGTGGTATCTGTCTCAGCCTCTCTGAACCCAGATTGTTTGCCTTTCACACTTTCCATTACTCTGTGCCACCCAGTGTTTACCTTGTGATTTTGCTTGCTGTGCTGTGGGTCCTGTGTCCAGTGTTGTATGCTAAGTGGTCTTGTGTTGGTGTCTGTGATCCCTGAGGGTTCAGGCTCATGCCACTCATCAGGAGTGGGTGATTGAAGGTAAGTGGGAGCTGAGGTACTGGTGGTCTAGTCTGTGCTAGAGTCTTCCTACTAAAGGACATTCATACATAAGTAGCGTACTTCTTTAATATTTTGGCAACAATTACTACTACTGCCTCCAGCACCAATGACTTGTTTCTAGGCTGCAGATGTTTGATGCTACAGAAGCTTTTAATGCAGACTTCCCAACAGTTGATGGCAGATCTACACCTAGCCACTGGTTTCAATGTTTGCCTTGAGGCTGAAGCACTGCTGTGCAGGGCTAAGAATTATTCATGCACTGTCAATTTGTTTTGTTTGCCAGCACAATGACAGTACCACGTGGTTACATGTTCTACAGTCTTTATCTTATTCTATAGGGCTGCTCTTCATTTAAGTGCTCCTCTAATTCGAACATGTACTCCACATCTCCCACCACGTTGCAAATCAGCATGTTATGTTATGTTAATAAGGTTTTGTAGAGCGCTCGCTCACCGATTGGTTTCTTGGCGCTAATCCTAGAAGGTGCCGTGGAGGTTGACAGTTCAATTGTAAGCCATAGTGTACAACCAAGTTTTGAGCAATTTTCTAAATCTCAATAAGTCAGTGCTGGACCTGATTTCCAGGGGGATGGAATTCCACAATTTAGGGGCCAGAATTGCAAACCTGGCTCCTCCTAGTCGCTTTAACTTAAAGGTAGGAGTTGCCAGTAATAGGAGGTGATCCGAGCGAAGATTCCGTGAGGGAGAGTACCTGGTAATAAGGCTGTCTATAAAGCCAGGGCCCTGACCATGCAATGACTTGAATACCAGACAGCCGATCTTAAACACACAGCGTTGAGGAATGGGGAGCCAATGCAATTCCCTCAGAAGGGGGGAAGCATGATTCCACCGTGGTTGCTGGTAAATCAGTCTGGCTGCCTGATTCTGGACTATCTGCAGCCGTTTCATAAGACCGGCTGGTAATCCAAGATAGATTGCGTTGGAGTAGTCAAGGCGCGATAGAACCATAGCCATTACCACCTGTGTCAATGCAGCCTGGATCAGCAATCTACTTATCTTTCTAATCTTATGCAGCTGATAAGCACAAGAAGATACAACTGAGCCAACATGCGTTTTTTGAGACAGGTCATTAGATATCGTAACTCCAAGACTCTTGGCTGATGAGGAAGGGATGGGAGGGGGGCCCAGTTCTCCAGGCCAGTAGTGCGGGCCCCAGAAAATCTGGCTGCCACCCGTCAAGACTAATTCCGTCTTTCCTGGGTTTAATTTTAAATGATTGCAGTCCATCCAATTACAGATGAAACGCATGGTCGACTGAAAGACAGAGATTGAGTGAGGCGAGTTGTCAATAGTAAAAAACAGTTGTAGATCGTCCGCATAGTTGAAGGTAACCATTTTCTTTTCATTCAACAACCTAATCAATGGAAGGAGGTACAGGCTAAATAAATGTGGGGAGAGCGATGAGACCTGTGGCACCCCACACGTAATTTTTTTCTTGGGAGCCATGAACTGGGCCAGGCGAACTGCCTGGAAATGATCTTCCAGGAAAGAACATATCCAGCTTAAGGCTGACCCCTGAATGCCTTTTTCCTTGACACGGTCCACCAGGATACCATGGTCGACCGTGTCAAAAGCTGCGGATAAATCCAGCAGCACCAGGGCCTGAGGAATACCTTTGTCAGCTTTCCCCCGTAGGGAGTCAAGAACTGCAGTGATTACTGCCTCCGTGGAGTGGGCAGGACGAAAGCCTGCTTGATGTAAATCAAGATAATTAGCATCAGCGACCAATCACCAGATTTCTTGGAGCCAAACAAGAAGAGAGAAACATGGTACAAATTATTTATTAATGATTTGATTGCAATTGACAAATCTTTTGATACTGAAAGCAAAAATGAATTGCTGTTATGATATTAAACACAGAAGCGCAAACTGTATTTGAACAACTACCAACATGTTTACCCTCACTTGGCACTTCAGCTGGAGATTATAGTGAATTTGCAAAAGCTGTTCATTGCCTCAAGTTACATTTAACCGATGATCCCCATATTGTTATGGAGCGACATAGGTTTTAGACCAGATTTCAGTTTACAAATGGACCTTTTCAATCTTATGTGACAGGTCTGAGAATCGTAGCGTCACAGTATGAATTTGATGGCACAATTGATTTTTAACATGTAAGACCCGGTTGTAGTTCATTGTTACAATTAAAAGATTCAGGAACAATGTTTGAGGCATAGAAAGCATCTCACAGAGACCATTGGTATTGTTGAGAGGAGCTGTAAAGGAATTAGCTGATGCTAGACAATCCACTGGAACAACGTGTTCTGTATGGAGCAAGCATATATGAGAAGAAAGAAGGTAGAAATTAACGAAAAGGAAAAAGGTGTCACCAACTTGTCGAGTAGGAAGAAGTGTTTAGGCGTAGGTCCAGATCCACTTCATTAAACTTCACGAACTGTCCTGTGACAGGAAAATAATGCAATCGCTCTAATTTAGGAACAACAGCAAAAGTTATATGGTGCAAGAGTCTGAGATGGGCATGCAGAAGAAGCCCTTTGGTATTGACAAAGAACCTTGTGTTCCTCTGTGGGAAATTTGTATCGATAATTTAATTGCCCAAGTTTTGATTGACTTAGGTTGACATTTTACCAATATTTTAGAAAGGCAATTGGCAGAACCAAACTTTGGAAGATCCTGATGTTAGACTCTTCTTTTATGGTAGAAATACCATTGACAGTTGCCTTAAACTCTCACAGGTGATTTGCCGAGCTCTACAAATGCTTGATAGATTGATTGATTGACATGTCAGGACTTTATGTCCTATACAATTTAAGGACAGAATATTTGGTAAAGTTTATGTAGGCAAACAAGTCCAGCCTCTGTTAGGTCACTATATCAGGAAAAGTACCCGCTAAACATATCCTATTTTAGGTCTGGGAATAAGGGGGAGAACAAACCACAATGTATGAAAGCTGAATCCCTTTGGACCAATATTTTTTCACTGTTGGCTTAACCAAACTCTATGGGCTAACAATAAATTATTGCCTTAATACATACAGATTCTACTCATAGACATACTGTCTTTCGCTTATTTCTTTATTTTTTTGCAATCATTTTTAACATAGCTTTTATATGAAAAACTGTTCTATACAGACAAACAATTTTAATCAGTATAAAATACACAATGTAATACATTCTTTTAGTATCAGACAAGAGTGTATAAAAAGTAGAAACTATACAAGGACAATTCTTTGCATACGTCTTAATCTGCCTCCAACCAAAAAACACACAATGTCACTCTCTCCTTGCACACTGAAACACACATTCGCATACAAATCACATTCATATCCATCCCAACCACATATTACATACACTAATAAACACAACGGGGAGATAGCTTCAGGTTTAACCGTTGATGTGTTGTGGATTGGGATCTTTGACATAAAGTCAACATTCGTTTCGTGGAGCTTATAAGTTGAATCTACCTTCTTGAGGACCACCTATATTTATGATTCAAAGCCAGTGGCTATGTGGGGGATATCTCATGGTTCTTAGGCAGTATACATCCATTCCAAATAAGTTATATGGGAAGCAGTTCATAATATTTGGCAATTCCGGGACATGGATTATAATTTTTATGGAAAATTAACTTGTGTCGTACTGCATGGGGTCTACCCAATGATACAGACTCTTAGGGCCCGATTCTGATCTCGTAAGGAAGGCCTCCAAACGTGATTTGTAAAGAGCAAATCCGATTCGGAGCCTATCTTTCCGCCCGAATCATCCACTGTTCCGAACGACCAAATACGATGCGAGTATCCTGTACGCGCCGTGCGAATCGTTTACAAACCTGAACCTGTCCGTCCGACACGTTCGTAGCCGAATTGTGCCGCGCAATGGAGCCATTTTCCGACCGAGCGAGTACGATGCACGAATCGGACAGCTGTATCGACTCGGTCTCATCGGGACGAAACGGCTGTCGGAGTCAGACTTCAGGGGGCCATAGCAGACCCCCCTTTACCCGGAGCCCTCCGATTCAGTCACGGGGGGTGCGCATGGGTCCCCACGATCCAAGCATGCATAGTGTGGTGAGCAACATGGGGTGCCCGCCACATTGTGTACGCTTTTTCACGCCCACCTCTTTTTTGCTATGGGAGCCTGTGTACACGTCTGTACACAGGCTCCCATAGAGTTCAATGGGAGTCCGAGCGAACAAAGTCCGTAAGCATACGGCAACCTCGTACTCACTCGTTCGGACTCCAGGAGCACACCTCGCTCGGAAAGCCCTCCAGATCCGAGTCGTATGGAGGGCTTTCCTAGCGAGATCGGAATCGGGCCATTAAACAAATTGTGTTAGACCATTCCTTTTCTAGACCCTACAATAGGGATTTTCTGGTCCCTACTATATGGATAGTCTTCGCATACATCTGACCCTGCTCCAAACGGGCAAGCTTCCGGAAGGGTGAAGGCTCATATAAAAGCCTTGAATATAAAAGCTATGTTAAAAATGATTGCAGAAAATAAAGAAATAAGCGGAAAAAAAATATGTCTGGAAAGTCAACGAAAGGGCTCAGTAGATGGAGAGGGTAGTAATTGAGCTTCAGTCTGAAGTGTCCAATCTGAAGGCCACTGTGAAGTCACTGAATGAGATAACACACACTCAGGTACTCAAGGAAAAGGTCAGGTTGCAAAGAAATAATTCCACTTCCTAGGGTTCCCGGAGAGGCAGAAATGATTGCTGCCAGATAGATTTCTGGAGGAGTGCATTGTCTTGGTGGAAAGGGTGCACAGGGCCCTGGACCACTGCCCTCCCATGCGCCTCAGAGAGTGATGATTTCCAGGTTTTGTAATTATAGGGACAGTGACCTAATCCTACATCATGTGCACTCGAAAGGCAATGGCAAACACAAGGACAGGATCATCAGAATTTTCCTGTCATACACACAGGGCACAAAAACTCGTGAGATACTTTGAGGCAGCGAAGCAAAACCCGAGAGGAATGAAATGAACTACATGCTACTGTGTCCCATAAGATGAAAGTGATCTGGGGAACAAGGCTTCTCCACCTCCCTGAGAGGTGTGGGACTGGTTGGAAATGCCTGGTCAGGGAGGACTGACACCACCAAGGGCGACGACCTGATAGTAGTGCATGAGAGGCATGAGAAGTCCCCAAGCTGCAGTCCATACCGGAAATGACTATCATCCATATCCTTTTTTTTCACAGGTCTGCTCAAAGGGGACTTACAGATATAGGAAGAAGAGTGGGGCAACAACTGTTTATCAGTTTCTATCCACACACAACTGCTAACACAGAAATGCTGATGGGCTCGGTAGTAAGAACAGTGGCTTTGGTCTCTGGGTCTGTTGAAGGCGGGCCGAAGTTTGAGATTCGCTAATGTTGGTAAAAAGTAGTAGTGTCAAAAACAAGTTTACTACATTGAAATTATTCACACACAATGTATGTGTTTTAGATCTGTTTGGTTTTGGTTGGCTTTCAGTGTTGGGGGCCTAGTACTGGTCGAATTGTGAGTTACAAATTGTCTAGTTTGATGAGAGTGGGGAAAACAGCACCTCATAAGTTGTTGTAGTGTTTACCCTTGGGGAGTTCTGTTATACATTATACACAGATCACTCCACATGTGCTTTGTTTCCGGACAGAAGCTTACAGAGTATCTGGGGATGTACACATAAGCTGTATTGTTGGGTGGATCCCAGGGCTCATTGTCCGAGCCTCCAAAAGAGCGTTGTGTGAGTGGAGGGATACAATCAGAGAAGTGACTATGGCAAGTCACAAGCAATTACTGAGAATACTGAAGTGGAACGTCAGGGGTCTCAGAGGGCATATCAAGTGATACAGAGTCCTTTCTTTCCAGTGACGGCATAGCGCCCAGGTGGCATCCCTTCAAGAGACCCATCTCATTGATGAGGAGATGAATAAAGTCAGAAAGAAATAGCGGGTCAGTTGCATTGAGCCACGTACTCCAGGGTAAGTAGACATAAAATCGAGTTTAAAATATCGTTGTATCATAATAGCGAGTTTTTAATGTCGATAGTCAAAAATATCGTTGTTTATTATATCGATGTCAAGAATATCGATTTAGTGTGTTGTATAAAATATCGTTGTTAAAAATATGGATTTTGAAAATATCGTTATAAAAATATATCGATTTTGTAAATGTAGTGTATATTTTTATAGTATGTATTTGGAAATATAATAATAATTTTTAATAAATTGGATATGTTTTATAAAATTGATTCAGGAACTGGATGTTGGGTTTATAGGGGATAAGGGTGGGGACTGTTTTAAAAAATTAACATTTGCAAAATTTTTAAGTAATATTAAAGAAATTTAAAATTGTATTTTAGGAGCGGGATGTTGGGGTTATAGGGGATAAGGGAGGGGAGTGTTTAAAAAAAAAAAAAATGTAATTAAAAAAATAAATTTAAGTAATAAAGTAATTTAAAAATGTTTTGTGGGAGCGGGATGTTGGGTTTATAGGGGATAAGGGTGAGGAGAGTTTTAAAAAAACGTATTAAAATTCTTTAATTTTTTTTTAGTAATAATAAAAAATTTAAACAATGTTTCTTAGGAGTGGGATGTTGGGTTTATAGGGAGTAAGGGTGAGGAGTGTTTTATAAAAAAATTACTAAATTTAATTTTTTTAAAATAATAATAAAGGCATTTAAAAATGGTTTTTTTTAGGAGTGGGATGATGGGTTTATAGGGGATAAGGGTGGGGAGTGTTTAATAAAAAAATTGAAATTAAAAAAAAATAATAAATCATTTTAAAAATGTTTTTAGGAGCGTGATATTGGGTTTATAGGGGATAAGGGTGGGGAGTGTTTTAAAAAATAAATTTAAAATTAAAAAAAGAATCTATAATAAAAAATGAATTTAAAAATGTTTTTAGGAGTGGATGCTAAGTTTATAGGGGTTGAGGGGGGAGTGTTTAAAAAAAGTTAAACATTTTTAAAAATCAATTAAAAAAATTACAAATATTAATTAAAAATTATATTAATAGTGTGATTTTGTGGGTATTGCAGATAATTTTGTGGAGTAATGTTTAAAAAAAAAAAAATGTAAACAGTAAAAAGTTGAAATAAAATTTTTAACAAAATATTATTATTTGTTGTTTTTATATGGGATAACAGTAGTGAAAAAAGTTAATAAAATTAAAAAAATTTTTTAGGTAGAGGTGTGTTGTGTTGAGATGGGATAAGTGTGCTATTTTAAAAAAAAATGTGCAATAATAGTATAAAACTTTCAAAATGTTAGTACTTTTTTTAAACTTTGAGGATGTTGAATGTTTGGGTTTGTAATTATTAATGTTATAAAAATGAAAAGTACATTTTTTGTTATGTTTATTATTTTTTACAAAAATTTGTAATTACAATTTATTTAAAAAATATTTGTAGATTTTGTATTATAATATAATTAATAAATTAAAAAATAATTTACAAAAAGTTATAAAAAAATATCACTTTGTTCTGCATATGTTTTTAGAAGTGGGAATAGGTTAATATATATGTATAGTGTGTATTACTTTCTATGTGTTTATGTACTTTTGATTGGGAATATTACATTTTATGAGTTCATTGTTCTGCACCTTCCATGTGTTAATGTTGTTTGGAGTTGGAATATAACATTATATATGTTTAGTGGCTAGCACTTTCCCTGTGTTATTGTAGTTTGTAGTTGGAATTATGTAATTTAAATGTTTATTCTCCATCACCTTCACAGAATTTTTGTAGTTTGTAGTGGGAATAGTATATTTCATATGTTTATTGTCCAGCACTTTCCCCTAGTTAATATAGTTTGGAGTGGGAATAGTAAATTATATATGTTTAGTGTCCAGCACCTTCCCTGACTTTTTGTAGTTTGGAGTGGGAATAGTATATTTTATATGTTTATTGTCGAGCCCTTTCCCTGAGTTAATATAGTTTGGAGTGGGAATAGTAAATTATATATGTTTAGTAACCAGCACCTTCCCTGAGTTAATATAGTTTGGAGAGGTAATAGTAAATTATATATGTTTAGTGTCCAGCACCTTCCCTGACTTTTTGTAGGTTGGAGTGAGAATAGTAAATTATATATGTTTACTGTCCAGCACCTTCCCTGAGTTAATATAGTTTGGAGTGGGAATAGTAAATTATATATGTTTAGTGTCCAGCACCTTCTCAGAGTTAATATAGTTTGGAGTGGAAATATTTTAAATTATATATGTTTAGTGTCCAGCGCCTTCCCTGACTTTTTGTAGGTTGGAGTGGGAATAGTAAATTATATATGTTTAGTGTCCAGCACCTTACCTGAGTTTATATAGTTTGGAGGGAGAATAGTAAATTATATATGTTTAGTGTCCAGCACCTTACCTGAGTTTATATAGTTTGGAGGGAGAATAGTAAATTATATATGTTTAGGGGTCGATTCCGATTCGGGCCGGAAAAAGCACAGACCGACTCGGAGCCGGAATTAATTCCGACCGACACGTACCTGTGGCGCCCGACCCGCCAAGTACGATGCAAAGCGTGCAAAATCTGACGACACGTACTGAACCCAAGCCGAACGACCGAGCCGCACGGAAAACAGCAATCCGGCCAGAAAAACACGCGAATCGAACCAACCGACACGCACCCGGAACAAATCCAACCGAAACGTACCCGCGAACTCCAAACCGCAAAGTACGATGCAAGGCGCGAAAACCACGACCGAGTCGTACGGAGGACAAGCCGTACGACCGACACGCATACAAAACTGCGAGCCGAAGTAACACAAAACACCGCGACCGACGCGTACGCAGCATAGAAAACTGCACAAACACAGCGTGAACGAAACGGAGAAGACCGTACGAGACAACTGCAGGGTCCGACTCGGTCACAAGAACGTTTCCAACATGCACAGAAAGTACTAAGGAAAAATACACACAAAAAAGGCCAAACAAGCAATTACAAAGCCAATAAATACTGGGGGGGTGGGGACAGAGAACAAAGACACACCCACAACTCCACCCATATAAAGGACACAAATCCCAACCATGATCCTTTGCAAATGCTATTCTACTGCCAGCACTCAACAGACAGCAACCACACACCCACATCTCATCCCTCACACAAGCCACACACCGTCAGCACACCAACAAATAGCTACCTCACATACACCCAGCAAAACACACACTCACACACCCTCACCTGCACACCAACACACACATCACTCACCATCACCACCCATCACCATGCCCCCAAAGAAGAATCACAAGTTCCTAGATTGTGAATTGGAAGTCCTGGTAGACGAGATCCTCAGGGTAGAGCCACAGCTGTTTGGCACACTGGTCCAACAGACACCCATCTCCCAGAAAACCAAGATGTGGGAGAGGATCATCAACAGGGTGAACGCACAATCACCATGTCTGCGCACAAAGACTGACATCCAGAACAGGTGGTATGACGTGCGCAGGAGGGTATGGGAGCTGCTCAAGAAGGACTACCTCCTGAGCCAATACACCGGCAGTGGCCCTCCTGCCAAGCCAGTATACCTCAGGCCCTGGGAGGAGAAGGTGCGGGCCATCCTTCCGCCAGTGAGCGTCTATGGACTAGAGAACATCCCAGAGCCTGGTGAGTACACAACAAATGTACACAATATTCTGCCACAATACACACACACATCACTGTCAAGGGGAGAGTCAAACCATGCACTCTTAGCAATTACACAGCAACCAGAACAGAATCATCCCAAAATGTGTATGTCAGCCAGATAAACACAACACATGACATCTCAAAGTTACATTTAACCGTGTCATCACATGTACAAACACAACTACAACTACAGCTAGGCAGTGGCAAAAATATAACTAACAAACACATCCAGACATGTAGCCACCACTACAACACCAACACACAGTGAATACCACTGAAAGAAAGGAATTCTGTGTATGCTGGGCAAGTCAGTGTAGCCAATAGCATCATGGGAGCCGTAGTCACAGATATTGCTCACCCCCACAACTGTCCCATCAACACCACCATGAACCATGCGCACATCACAGGGAGTGGAAAAGGACTCACAAGATGGCTGACACTGGCTACTGCTGTGGGGAGCACAAGGCCCTGCTGGCAACTGTGCAACAACCAACAGCAGGACACCACTGACTGACATCCTGAGAGACAACTTCCACTCCCTGCAATGGAAGCACGTTCCATGGTGGGATATCTGGCTGGGTGGGAAGGAGGACTCGCAGCACTGACCATAGTCACAAGCACCTCCCCTCACACACCCCCTCAACACATACTCCACATAACCCACCTGGGAGAATGCAATGCCTCACATCCTAACTCAAGATCCCACAAAGAACCACCACCCTGGGTTATGTTGTGTGAAGCACAGGGACACTCTTGGGACTTTTAGCCAAACAACTGCCAGGACAACACTCCCAGCCATCCTGTCAGCACAGGCAGCCCACCCCACAGGGAAGCAGAGTCAAAAGGAAGGAAGCATGGACATGCTGGGAAGGGGGTGGAGGCAATAGCATGATGGGAGTAGTAGGCACAGATATTGCTCAGCCTCACAACTGGCCCATCAACACCACCCTGAACCATGCTCACATCACAGGGAGTGGATAAGGACTGACAAGATGGCTGACACTGGCTACTGCTGTGGGGAGCACAAGGCCCTGCTGGGAACTGTGCACCAACAAACAGCACAACACCACTGCCTGGCATCCTGAAAGCCAACTTGCACTCTCTGCAATGCAAGCACGTTCCATGGTGGGATATCTGGCTGGGTGGGAAGGAGGACTTGCAGCACTGACCATAGTCACAAGCACCTCCCCTCACACACCCCCTCAACACATACTCCACATAACCCACCTGGGAGAATGCAATGCCTCACATCCTAACTCAAGATCCCACAAAGAACCACCACCCTGGGTTATGTTGTGTGAAGCACAGGGACACTCTTGGGACCTTTAGCCAAACTACTGCCAGGACAACACTCCCAGCCATCCTTTCAGCACAGGCAGCCCACCCCACAGGGAAGCAGAGTCAAAGGAAGGAAGCATGGGCATGCTGGGAAGGGGGGTGGAGGCAATAGCATGATGGGAGTAGTAGGCACAGATATTGCTCAGCCTCACAACTGGCCCATCAACACCACCCTGAACCATGCTCACATCACAGGGAGTGGATAAGGACTGACAAGATGGCTGACACTGGCTACTGCTGTGGGGAGCACAAGGCCCTGCTGGCAACTGTGCACCAACAAACAGCAGGACACCACTGACTGACATCCTGAAAGACAACTTCCACTCCCTGCAATGCAAGCACGTTCCATGGTGGGATATCTGGCTGGGTGGGAAGGAGGACTTGCAGCACTGACCATAGTCACAAGCACCTCCCCTCACACACCCCTCAACACATACTCCACATAACCCACCTGGGAGAATGCAATGCCTCACATCCTAACTCAAGATCCCACAAAGAACCTCCACCCTGGGTTATGTTGTGTGAAGCACAGGGACACTCTTTGGACTTTTAGCCAAACAACTGCCAGGACAACACTCCCAGCCATCCTGTCAGCACAGGCAGCCCACCCCACAGGGAAGCAGAGTCAAAAGGAAGGAAGCATGGGCATGCTGGGAAGGGGGTGGAGGCAATAGCATGATGGGAGTCGTAGGCACAGCTCTACATCCCCCACCACATGGCCCAGCAAGCTCACACTCACGCATGCACATCCCACAGAGAGTGGAAAGGCCCATCAAAGATGTCTGACACTGTTGCTGTGTCGTGGGGAGCACAAGGGCATGCTGGGAACTGCACACCAACCAACAGCAGGACACCACTGTCAGCCATCTTGCCATTGCTCTCACACCCACACACACTGAACTCCCCACAAAAGCAAGTAAGTATGGGAATGCTGGGAAGTGGGGTGGAGGCAATAGCATGATGGGAGTCATAGTCACAGACATAGCTCACCCCCACAACTGTCCCATCAACACCACCCTGAACCATGCTCAAATCACAGGGAGTGGAAAACAACTGACAAGATGGCTGACACTGGCTACTGCTGTGGGGAGCACAAGGCCCTGCTGGCAACTGTGCACCAACAAACAGCAGGACACCACTGACTGACATCCTGAAAGACAACTTCCACTCCCTGCAATGCAAGCACGTTCCATGGTGGGATATCTGGCTGGGTGGGAAGGAGGACTTGCAGCACTGACCATAGTCACAAGCACCTCCCCTCACACACACCCTCAACACATACTCCACATAACCCACCTGGGAGAATGCAATGCCTTACATCCTAACTCAAGATCCCACAAAGAACCTCCACCCTGGGTTATGTTGTGTGAAGCACAGGGACACTCTTTGGACTTTTAGCCAAACAACTGCCAGGACAACACTCCCAGCCATCCTGTCAGCACAGGCAGCCCACCCCACAGGGAAGCAGAGTCAAAAGGAAGGAAGGATGGGCATGCTGGGAAGAGGGGTGGAGGCAATAGCATGATGGGAGTCGTAGTCACAGCTCTACATCCCCCACCACATGGCCCAGCAAGCTCACACTCACGCATGCACATCCCACAGAGAGTGGAAAGGCCCATCAAAGATGTCTGACACTGTTGCTGTGTCGTGGGGAGCACCAGGGCATGCTGGGAACTGCACACCAACCAACAGCAGGACACCACTGTCAGCCATCTTGCCATTGCTCTCACACCCACACACACTGAACTCCCCACAAAAGCAAGTAAGTATGGGAATGCTGGGAAGTGGGGTGGAGGCAATAGCATGATGGGAGTCATAGTCACAGACATAGCTCACCCCCACAACTGTCCCATCAACACCACCCTGAACCATGCTCACATCACAGGGAGTGGAAAACAACTGACAAGATGGCTGACACTGGCTACTGCTGTGGGGAGCACAAGGCCCTGCTGGCAACAGTGCAACAACCAACAGCAGGACACCACTGACTGACATCCTGAAAGACAACTTTCACTCCCTGCAATGCAAGCACAGTCCATGGTGGGATAACTGACTGGCTGGGTGGGAAGGAGGGCCGGCTGTCAACCAAATACAACCAATGCAGACCATGTTCACACCCCAACAAATACATAGAAATGCCCAAATAATGCAGGACAATGTGCTACACCAATATCAACCCCTGACTGTGACAACTTAGGACAATGCAATGTACAGGCCCGCACCCAGAGGCACAGTCACAACTGTCAGGTGTGTCAACCATTGATGCCTGCAGAAACATTACATACATTGTGTGTGTCTCCCAAAAACAGGTGATGATGGGGACACAGCAGCAGACGCTGAGGAGTCCCAGTCCCAGGCTCAAGAGGATACGGAGCTCACTGGTGTCGTACAGCCTCTGCCCTCCTCGGACGAAGAAGACCAACCTGGCACCTCCGGTGCAAGTCAACATGCAGCACCAGCAGGACCACCAGCTGCAGCACCAGCAGGACCACCAGCTGCACCCCCTGCACCCACCCCTCCAACGACTGTCACCACAAATAGCATCCCTGCCGACATGGACAGAACAAGGAGCACCACCAGCACAGGGACCCTGGACCAACGTGGGGCCATGGACACCACCACCACCACCAACCCCCAAGGGGGACCAGGGTCATCTGTGCGTGCCACTGCACGCACTGCACATGTCGGCAGGGGTGGTGGGAGGGGTGGGAGACAGAGGTCGCTGCTTGCAGAGGTTGCTGGTGTGCATGATGACCCACAACTGGTACGCATAGCCGATGCGTACCAGTCCAGCACCGGAGATCTCAGCCAGGTAGTGGGGCTCCTCAGAGACATGAAACAGCAGCAGGCTGCCCATCATGCCCGCTTGGACTCACACATGTCCCGCGTGGAGTCCAAGTGGGACGCACTGCAAGAGATGACGGCGGTGCACAGGGACATATTACAATGCCTCCGCCAGATGAACAGCAACCAGTCCACACCTCCCTGTGTGCCAACAACATCTGGTGCTGAACAAACTGCAACTGCCACAGGGAGGGAGGATGACTCTGGCAGAGAGTCCCCTGCACCGCAGCAGCCTGTACTTGAGGGGCCCCCCAAAGAAGAGGGGTCGTCCGAGGAGGGGCAAGTGAGAGGCCGATGGCCAAGTGCAACCCCCAGGAAGCCTGAACCTGTTCTGGATGTTCACCTTTGTGCACAAACTGTTCACCCTGTTGACGGCAACACAACTCCCACACATGACATGGGGAGTACAAGTTGGACCAATGTCTCAGACAACTGTGGCCCCGATACTGGGGATTTTGTCTACCAGGACTTTCAATTCACCTAGGAACTTCTGATTGCAATATATATGTACAGCACTAACCATCCTATGCACTATTCACACAAATGTATCACAATAAACACACTAATACACCATACTTACCTCTGTTGTGATTCCAACGTGGGTGCTGTCATGGGGATGATGAACTGCAAAATTACACTGTGTATGCGAACTGCAACAGCAAGTACAACACAGGCATGTGAGTAAAGGCAACGTGACACATATGAGGGAGATACACCACCAGGGCTACACAACACATACACACCTAGGCCATCTGACTCATTGCCTACACTGATGTTGCCAGGGAAGACAGTGCAATGCACAGACACCACACCTATTCCCAGTTGTAGTCAAGTAGCCCACAGGTGCAGTAAGCAAATGGCAGTCAAATGTGTGACCACAGACAACGCACATCACAAAGTGAAGCACAGGTTTATTACACAGTTGCAACATGTCGTAACCACTACAGATGCAAGGTAATCCCACCTGGCAGCGGGCACACAGTCAACAACTGTAGAAGGAAGGAAGTCCATGGGTGTGGCGCACATCACCTGTAGGGACACAACAGCTACCACCCTGGAAGTACAATCACGTCGTCGGTGGACACAGTTGACCAAACGAATCTGAAAGTACCCTGTGAAGGACAGAAATGACACACAGTCAAAAGCAATGGAGAACAGGACAGAACAGCAAAACTCATGCACAATACATGTTACAAGATACCCACCCAGAACCAAGTTAGCATGTCAACACTGTTGGGGAGTACAGACCACCTGTAAGCACACATCGCTACACACATCCAGTCAAGTAGCCCATGGACACACTCCAACAGCACCAGAGCACCACCTACACATATCATGCCAACTCACATCATTGACATGACACCTCAGGATACTCACATTCAGCTAAAGAAGTTGGTGATGAGCTGTGTGCGGACATCACCCTCATCATCATCATCATCACTGGCATCGTGGTCCAGGCCAGGATCCTCCACAGGTGGCGGATGTTGGTCATTGTCATCCTGGATGAGAGGCAACTCCTTCCGCACTGCCAGGTTGTGGAGCATGCAGCAGACGATGATAATCTTGCACACCTTCGCTGGGGCATATGGGAGGGACCCTCCTGTCTTGTTGAGGCAGCGGAAGCGGCTCTTCAGGAGACCAAATGTCCGCTCAATCACTCTCCTGGTCCGACCATGTGCCTCATTGTAGCGCATCTGGGCTGGTGTCACAGGGTTCCTGAGGGGTGTCAGCAACCACGGCATGTTGGGGTATCCCGAGTCACCTACGGACAGACAAGTGCACATTAGCTGACTTGGAAAAGTGGGCGGAATACTACAGATCAGATCACACACAATGGCACAAAGTCAGTACACACCGACAAGCCAGGCACGCTGGTTCTGCATCTGTGCCATCATCCTGGGGATGCGACTACTCCTCATCACAAAGGCATCGTGTGCTGAACCAGGGAAACGGGCACACACGTGTGTGATGGTCATATCTGCAAGACACACCACCAGTGCATTGACCGAGTGGTAGTGCTTGCGGTTACGGTAGAGCCTGCTCCTGGGCCTGTGGTGGTACCAAAGCCACATGTGTCCCATCAATGGAGCCAATGACATGCGGCATCCTCCCCAGGGCATAGAAGTCACTCTTCACGTCAGTGAGTCGTTGCAGTCTAGGGAAATAGATGTACCGGTTCAGGTATAGCAACATTGCCTCCAAAACATCGCGGAGCACACGGCTCAACATGGTCTGTGACATCCCACCAGCAGTCGCCACAGTATGTTGGAAGGTACCGGTGGCAAAGAAGTGTAGGGCTGCCATCACCTTCACCTTGGGGGTCAGCGCTGTAGGATACGGCCGGCCAGGCTGCAAATGTGGGGCCAACTGCACTGCCAAATCCTCAATCAGCTGCCTGGTGAAGCGGTACCGTCGGATGCTGTCCCGTTCCACCATCGTTGCCAGGTCTGGGAATGGTCTATGGACAGCAGGAGCCCTGCAGTGCAGAGGAGAAGAAAGCAAGATTGTCAGTCACCCCACATATGCGGCATTGAACACACTCAATATCACATCATACATCATTATGAGGCACAACTACATAAAGTGTGCAGTTCCGTAAGGACATGTATGGTACATACATGGCCAACATCTGTCATCACGGTTCAACAAGTGGCATCAATAAGTCCCAGGTTGGCCCATTGGATATCATGAGGCCGTGTCACAGTTCCCATCTCCTGCTGCCATGTCACAATCACCCCCCACAGTGACATGTGAGGACAGATGTGCCCCAGGCATCACAGCTCAACGACAGGTACATTCCCAGGGACCCTGTATTGCCACATGGACACTGGCATTACATGGAGTATCATGTATACACCACAGCAAAACAACCATGACCCCCACAGGTAGTGGTCCCACTTGCCACTGCAGGACAGACATGGACGTCTGTGACACACACACGCACAACATCAAAGTCCATGCACACACAACGTGGATGTGGAGACTGTCTCCCATTGTGCACATGAAATCAGAGACATTGTAAACACTACATGCACACAGACTGTAGAGGACCATCACTATTGTGCCACTGGGACACCCTGGCTCAAACATACCGTCCCACATGGGACTCACGGGGTATGTGACATGACATACACATACACCACCGTGAAATGTGACCATGGCACATGCACAGATATGAACAGTTGCACATCACAGTGGTCATGTACACGTAACACCCAGGATCCTGTCCCCATGAACACGTGCACAGCCTGGGGGTGGCTGCCCCCAGGTGACACCCACAGGACAACATGTACACCAACATACACACAATAGGAAATGCAGCCTTACATGCCTTATGATACAGTTTGGACAGGCTGTCGTGTTGTAGGTGTGCCCCTCACTCCCTGGGAGCTATCTGTGGCTGGCATATGTTCATCTGAGACAGGCATGGTGACATATGCCAGTCACCTGTACAGGGATGCGTTGAACAGCAATGGACCGATCGGTGCACCCGGCCGGCCCATTGCATTCAATGTGTGCGGGTACGCGTTGTACCCCTGTACGCGTTGAACAGCAATGGACCGATCGGTGCGCCCTGCCGGCCCATTGCATTCAATGTGTGCGGGTACGCGTTGTACCCCTGTACGCGTTGTACCGCAATGGACCGATCGGTGCGCCCGGCCGGCCCATTGCATTCAATGTGTCGGGTACGCGTTGTACCCCTGTACGCGTTGAACAGCAATGGACCGATCGGTGCACCCGGCCGGCCCATTGCATTCAATGTGTGCGGGTACGCGTTGTACCCCTGTACGCGTTGAACAGCAATGGACCGATCGGTGCACCCGGCCGGCCCATTGCATTCAATGTGTGCGGGTACGCGTTGTACCCCTGTACGCATTGTACCGCAATGGACCGATCGGTGCGCCCGGCCGGGCCATTGCATTCAATGTGTGCGGGTACGCGTGGTACCCCTGTACGCGTTGAACAGCAATGGACCGATTGGTGCACCCGGCCGGCCCATTGCATTCAATGTGTACGGGTACGCGTTGTACCCCTGTACGCGTTGTACCGCAATGGACCGATCGGTGCGCCCGGCCGGCCCATTGCATTCAATGTGTGCGGGTACGCGTTGTACCCCTGTACGCGTTGAACAGCAATGGACCGATCGGTGCGCACCCATTGTCAATGGCCTAGCCTGGCAACGGACGCGTTTTCGAAATTCGAACGAGTCGGTTGCTGGAAATTCAGTTGGTCACCCACAACAATGTTGCAAAATCATGTATGTCATGAAGTTGAAGATTTGAAGGATGCTGTGGGCGTGTATTGGTGCTGCTATTCCATGGATTGGCCAGATTCAGAAGATGCAAACGACTTGGACCTATCACTTTGGACACATGGGACAGTATCTGCCTCTGCAGCACATATATATTGCTGGCTGTTCCCCTGAGAGCTCACTTGCCTGCACTACATGCTCCAGGACGACATCTGCCACTGCACTGCTGCTGTCTCTGCCCCCTCTGGACCGTGCAATGGCACGTACTGTGGAGAGAGCCCCAGCCTTCAGCCTTGAGGAGAACCAGGCCCTGCTGGACAGCCTACTTCCACAGTACAGCAAGCTGTATGGGACACCAGGGGAGCAGGTGAGTGTTCTGTGCACTGCCTTTCTGAATGTGCATTTTGTCTGACTAGCAAGGCTGAAAGTCTGCACGCCACTGGCTAGCAGGCTCACTGAGTAGTTGTCACCCCCATAGTGTGTAGTGACATGCACTGGACAGGTATGGTGCAGTGACAGTGCATTTGAACAAGGTTTTACTTCCCATGCAATGATACCATGTAGTGACTTCTGGCAAACTGTCCATGGGCAGCGTTGCACTGCCTGTGTACATCATGTGCCCCTGTGATTGAGACATGTATATACAACTGTGTCATGCACGGATATGTTGCATGTGTAGTTATGGCCTTTTCACTTTGTCATCCTCACAGGTTAATGCCCATCGGAAGCAGGAGATCTGGAAGGACATCGTCCGGGCTGTCCGGTCCGTGGGGGTCTACAAGCGCCGGATCCGCAACTGCCAGAAGAGGTGGTAGGACCTTCGGGGCTGGACCCGGAGGATTGCACGGGTCCAGCTGAAGCTGTCGCCTCCTCGCAGGAGGGGCGGAACACGGACCCTGACCCCCACATGCTCCAGATCCTGGCGGTGGTGTTTCCAGACCTGGATGGGCAGCTGAAGGCCAGACAGCAGCAATGAGGGGGTGAGTCAAAGACTGCACTGTGAACTCTGTATTACATGCTATGTGCCCTCCTCTGGCCTGGTTAAACTGCCACAGTACAGCAGTCATGTTGTCCAGGAGCCATGTCCCTCTATTGTGCACTGCCCACTCCTCATCTGATACCCAGGTGTGGCCCTTACATTCAGGGAATTGTGTCACTTGGGACTGTGTACTTGCAGTTTGCTTCACTCAAGGTGGGGGACAGCATCTGTTTCCCTGACTCTGTTGTGGGCATCATGGGTGGGTCCATTGTTCACACAACGCCTGTGTTCGGACATGTAATCTGCGTGTTGCTTTGATATGCGGTCCACTTGCTGAGCTGAGCCACCACATGTGCCTGGGGTATCTGGCACACACCCATGCAGCGGGTGGGAACAATGTTTGGGCCCCAGGAGTGTGCAGATTACGTGTGTCACACATACATAGCCAGCTATCCACTGTCCAGGGCTCATCCCTCATTCATGTGGGGCAGGACAGTCATGCCTACTCCAGCCCATCCAATACACCTGTACTCCCACTCCCGTGTATCAGCTGACACGTTGTGCACAGTGATTTGACCCCTCAGGTGTCTGCCTCTGTGTCAGTGTGCTGTGGATTTGTTGCCAGGACTGCTGGGGTGTTTCTCGGTTGGGGCTCAGCATGCCACTGGAGATGTGACCATAGGAGACGATACTTGTGTGTCACATAGGTGTTTGATCAGCTGCCCGTGCAGACTGGGGTATGCGAATGTGAAGTTCAGGCAGCTGTTTCCCATTCACAGCAGATTGTGAGGGGCTCAGGTTCAGAGGGTAGTGTCACAGGTCTCCCATATGTCCAATCGGTATGACCTGGACAGATGAGGGTTAAGATGATGTGTTGTGTGGGGGATGTACATGTGCACTTGTGCAGCTCCAGGACTTGCATTCCCCATGACCTACTATTGTGACACAGTGCAGAGTGTTGTTGTCTGGCTGCCAAGTCATACATCACTGAGACAGTGATGTATGACTTAGCAGTCATGCCTCCGCCATGGCATGTGTCTACTTATTGGTGATCCTGCAGGGGAGTGACATGTGCTACATGCACACCATTGTGGCGATGGCTATCAGGACATGGGTGCATCATGGTGTCTGTCGCTGGTATGCATCACATGCATTTCCTATTTGACTCTGGGCATCCCTTTCATCCGGAAACCTGTACTGACTCAGTGGCAAGAGTTGTGATGTGTGCATGTCCACATGCTACACCGTGTCCTCTGCACTGTCCAACTACTGTGTAGGTGGTGCATGTGTCCACACTGGGGTGTTGCTATCCAACAGACACCAGACAGATGGGTGCAAGGCCATGTGGGATGTGAGTGCCATGGTTGGCATCAGACTGACAATTGGCTTCTCCTGTTCAGTTAGGGCACTTTTAGCAATGTTCAACTAATGATGCCAGGGCTTGCTCTGTAATGTGCTGTGCTCACAGTGGTGTGTGCGTTTGGTGCAGGTGACTGATGTCTGTCTGTTTCCCCATTGTTTGCAGATACATCCACGGCCACGGAAGGGGACAGCTCCACGGACCAGGAGGAGCCGGAGAGCCAGACTGGGTCAGCAGCCGAGGAGTGGTCGGAGGGACCCAGTGGCACGGAGGGCGAGGGAGCCACACCGAGGAGTCCTCAGCAGCATCCACCTCAGCTGAGGACCACAGCGGTTCGGAGGATAACTCCCTTATGGAGGCGGGTGTCAGCAGCCACCACACCCCAGCTAGTGTTGCTGTCCCCGCCACCACCAGCACCACCACCGCCCTCCCATCGACTCCCATTCCCCAGGTCCGTGGAGGCTCCCATGTTCGGGAGCGTGTCTCCTTTGGGCCAGGCACCGCACCCCCTGCCCCTGTGTCCCCTGCTGCCCTGAGTGAGGAGTCTGTGTACCTCCTTCGCCAGCTCCATGTAGGGCAGACAGCCATGCTGAGTGTCCTTCATGCGCACACCGCTCTGTTGACTCAGCTGGTGTCGTTCATGGAGGGCATCTCATCGGGCATGTCTGACCTACAGAGGGGCAATAGGTCCATGGACTCCTCCCTGACGGCAGCAGTGTCCCTCCTCAGACAGTCCCTCACCCCTCCTGCCTCTGCTCCATCCACACTCCCCAGCACCTTACCCGTCCCAAGCACACACACACGGCACAGGCACACACCAGCACACACACATCCAGCACACACACATCCAGCACACAGACACACACGCCACAAACAAAACGCACACGCACGCACAGTCAGGGGACTGAAACCAGACTCACAGGGGATGGGGCCCTGGAACACACACACGCATCCACGAGCACTGCGCAGTCCTCAGTTGCCTCTCCCTCCAAAGCACCCTCCCTTGCCTCACCTGCAACCCCAAAGACCCAGCGGCTCTTCCTCAGTGACCTCGGCCTCTTCCCCTCCGATCCAGCTGATACAGCATTCAGGGGGAAGAGGAAGCCCACCCACACGGAGCAATGCAGAAAGTGAGTGTGCTTCGTTCAGTTACGTATTGCTTA